>CM023360.1:29200477-29226013 GCA_013282895.1 Eriosoma lanigerum
AGCACAAACGGCACAAACGTAGCACAAACGAACTAAAAAAAAAAAATTTTTGATTCCATCATGGTGGGGCTGGGGAAATGGACCTATTTATCTGAGGTAATTATAAACAACAAATCGGAGTTAATTAGTAAGGATGGGCCGATACCACTTTTTACCGATACCCGATCTTCCGATATATGCAACCGATATTAAACCGATAACCGATATATTAAAAAATTAATATTTTGTTAATACAATTTTATTTCATTATAACAGTATTACACTTACCAAAAAAAAAGCAATGACTAGAATTTAAATTTAAGTTATAACAAGTACATATTATCTATAAACGAGTGTCGACTGTAGATATAAGTGATAACAATATTACCTAAAATGCCTAAAATAAATAATATTATTAATAATAAAATGTTCAACCGTGACTGCGGTCTTGTATCATTTGCGGCCTTATCAATAATACACTATTTTTAGTTTTTACTACCCATATTTTGTGATGTTCTTGATATTGTATGTAGGTACTATTAGTTTTTTATCGGTATTGGTTCAAATATCAGTTTTGAAAAAAAAAACCGATATTAATAAAACCGATACCTCTAATATCAGTTCTAGGATCGGCCCACCCCTATTAATTAGCGAAGCGACAGCGCCGAGGAACGGAGCGATGAGTATTTGCATACCTGATACCAGATCTGAAATATTAATATAATTTACAAAATTATTATAAATTTGTCAAATTTGCATGCAAAATCGTCCGCAATCGTGTCATTTTTTAGATAAAAAAAAATATTTTATATTTTGTAGTAAGAACTGTAGCGGTACCGATCGCAATCGTGTTTCACCACGGTAACAGTAGGTAGTGAAGTTATTAATTTGACTATGTAGAATAAGAACCTAAACTACTTATTGTGGGTAGTCTATAAAATCAAGAATGAATTATTTTTTTAAAATAATTAAATTATTAAAACATAACATTATTAGATAATTAATTAACATTAAAATAATCAAAAACGTTATATTACTTTTCATATAGATAATATTATATAGATATTGAAGTACATTCATAATATTATAATAATATAATATTAGTAATATATGTTTAAAAATGAAAATTATTATAATTATTTATAATGTATATTGAATAGAAATACAAAAATTTAAATAACCAGTAACATATCATATGTCAGTTATTTACATAGTAGATTATGTAATATGCACTAATTATTATTAATTATTTTCATGCAAATAGAAAAAAATGAACAAAATCGTTTTTACTATTTTTAAATGAAAATACCTATTGAATTTAACTATAATTATAAAATCAAACTTTTGAATATCTAAATTTAAGGCTTTTTACCTAAATCAGACTTTCACTTATTGGTTAACTTTACGATATAATAAAAGAAATTAATTATTTAACACTTTGAATAGCAATTAATTAATAGTTATAGTTACATAATTAAATAATATGTTCTATGATTATGAATATTATGATAAATAATAAATATTGAAACTCCTCCATTTTATTGAATAATATAATAATTATGCCTAACTTTTATTTATTTATTAACAAAATGATAAATTATGAAATATTAACATACCTATGTAGATATTATATTATTAAAGTATCAACAATTTTTCTTATAGTTTAAATTTTATATACCAATTGTACCAATAAGAAATAATAATTTAATATTAATATAACATTATACTTTAGCTTGGAGGTAAGTACTAATACTGCATACTAATACCTGAAAACTTACTATGATTAGTCATTAAATATTAAAATCGTTACAACATAGATTTATTTCAATATGAAATACATTAAAATGCGTATAGTAAATAACATATGGCTTAAAACGAAAAATTAAATTAAATTAATAATACCTATCTATAATGTTAATTTAATATTGATTTTGGCTTTAGGTATATGAACAACTTTATATTCTTTTTGACTTACACTTACATATGCTTTTTTATGCGCTAAAAATGTTTGTATATGAGTTTATAGGAAATTGAATCGTCAAGAAAGCTCATTCAATTGGAGTTGCATACTTTCAAAAACATAAAAATCCGGTCTTTACTCATAATTCATTAACCATTATTACATATTTGATAATATATAAACAATAAAGTCGAATTTACTATATGGTAGTTATGAGCTTAGGGCACACGCTATACACTACGTCACATACAGGAGAAGAAAACCAAAATAATAATATAATTCAAGTTTTATTTGTTTTTATATAATTCGATATATTTTTTACATTCTATGGATAATGGATATTTATTTTCAATGAATACCACTTGTCTTGCATATACCTCAATATATTACGACAGAGAAAATACTACAATAATAGTAATATCTCTTTCAATATAAAATCCAATTCTTTTATAGTATTATATGATTTGAGATTTCGATCCGTATTTTGTATTCTATTAAAAATGGATAAAAACAGAAAGGTGAGAAAAAGGTAAGAAAAAATTATTTTTGGCTTTACAAGTTAGGTTAGATTATAATAAGTTTATAATTATTAAGTTATAATTATACACATTTTTTAAATAATGTTTTGTAAAACTAATTGCGCGCTATTATTTGTTATTAACATTTAGAAAATTCACCAAAATATAATTTATTTCGAATATCAATACACACACGTTACCTAACGGGATAGTGAGGAAGAATCAGCTATCTGAACAAACTGAAACTGAACAAACTGAAACTGAACAAACCTCATTTCCATATTATAATATAGCACGTTATCCGATAGAAAAGTTTATTATTTCTAAGAAGTGTTACATATTAATATGTAGCGTATAAATTTAGTACTAACGACTTTAAAAGTATATTGTGTAACATAATGATTAAAAAATTAGCTGTAACTTTTTAGTATTGTTTGAAAAACAAGAATTTGGAATTTGAGTTATATTCTATTATCTAATATATATAATAATATTTTATACCTTGAACTTAAAAATAAAATAAATTTAATAAGTTCTCAAATATAGGTAAACAATTAAAAATTTAACTTAAAATTGTATGTAGAAATGTTAATGTTCAATACTATAATGATTGAATTAACGTATACAATATTATTCTGAAAATAATAAATAGATTAATAATATGAATAAACCGATGTGTCTTTTGTTTATGCAATTTTATTACAATAATTTAATTATATTTTATCTTTATTCTGATTTGATAAAATAAATGGTGGGTGATACGTCAATTTATGGTGATATTTTGTTTTTGTTAATTTGTATTTGTTAATTGTTTGCATTAATATATATTATATTATACAAACATAAAGAAATATTTAATTATTTCAGATCTATATGCAGTTATATTGAACATAAAATGGTAGGTATGTGAACAAATTTACAAAAAAGTATGTTTAATTAATTTAAAATGCGTACATATTTTATGACACAAAGTTAACATTAGGTACGTCAATGTACAATGTTAACAATTTATATAATATTTTCAATATTGTCTATTTCAGATTTCTAGCTTTGTACCATTTATAATCTTTGACGGAAATATAATAGGTATATACAATTAATTATTACAAATACATTGGACTATAAATAGTGACCGATTGATATGATGAACACACTCATGTTTGGTACTCATGGCCGTATATAATATTATTATATGTATTACTATATTTATATTAATTAATAGGTTTATTTAGTATGTTATACTTTATTAAAATTAATTATAATAGTTAACTTTGTGGTTATCACTTCGTCGTTTATTTTATTTTGTAAGAATTAGGCGTATGTGTTTTTATTACAAATTATACAGCTTTTTAATATAATAATTTTCAAATTATTTATACCTAACTTAAAATATATATATTAACAAATATGTATGTACATGTAAGTTAGTGTATTCATTTTATATGTACCTACTTATCTATAATTAATAAAGAATCTCTAATAAATTTTACATTTTTATTTTATACATTAATCGAGTAAATAATATAGGCGTATAAATTTGAAAGTTTTAGATTAGGATATTATAATATGATTGAATAACAATTAATATAAGAAAACGTTTGATATATAATTTGGGGAGTTCAGATAACGGAAGGCACTTTTATTTTCTTAATCAACCTGCTAAAGTATTAGTTATAGTGCCATAACTCATATTATATTATCTAGTATGCTGATATAATGCAAGTACCTTTATCAAGAACCAAGTATATGTTTGTATAATAATAAATCGGCCACATTAAAACTTGAATACCCGTCCGAAAAAATAACTTCATAATGCATAATTTCTTATGCAAAATAATTTATTTTACATAACCTAACCATGTTCGTAAGGTAATATTGATAAATGTACTATATAACTAAAGTAATATAATAATAATAATAAACATTATAATAAGCTGTTAAAATAGGTACGAAGGTTATATGCAATTTGTTAACCATACTATCATTAATAGTTTTTGACATTTGTGCCGTGTTTATAAACAATTAAATTTTCCAATGACCAATACTGTAGTTTTATGTGCTTGTCACGTGTGAGCTATAGACTGTAAATTAATTTACACTTAGACTTGAGTCAAATTAATCACGTTGAGTGGTGAAATAATATCATCTCATTATACGTTAAAACCGGGGTTCGGGATGGAGCACTTTAAAACATATTACGTGCATACAAATCATTAAAATGTAGGTAGATACTCTAGATCTTTAAAGTTTAGAAGTCAGAAATAATGCTTAATTAATCATTGATATTTTAATATAGATAATACTTAAACTTTGTATATAGTGTAAAACAAAATAAGTTCGTAGATATTTTTTAATTATAAATTAAAAAATAATTTTAGTGAAGAATATTGAGTAATGATTACTTGAGTAATTAGAAATGTATCCTAAGATATTTTTTCGTATATTTACATCAAAATTCACTTTTTTGAAGTATAGCTAGTGGTAAAAAATGTTTACGTTAAAGTTAAACATCAAAGTCTATAAAAATACTGTTATTCAAATACAATTAAAAATATGTACATATAAACTTTGGATTTGATTTCTTTGATTTATTAAACGAAAATATATCGTGCACCGTTAGATTTTGAGTTAAAAATAAAATAAATACAAATATTATAAACCCCGAGACTTGATTATATCTTATATTATATACGGGGTGATCAAAATCGTTTGTTAAGAAAATTACATTTTCTTCAAAAAAAGTTGAAGTCACATTGGGTTTTCAATTAATGACTCCCGAAAAATAATCCTCTATAAACACATGTAAAATTAATTTTTTGTATATTGTGATGTTATAATAATTTTGTATTACTTATATTATATTACTGTTTATTTATTTATTAAAACGAGAAATTGTCTGTAACATGAGAATATGAATCTCCTGTAAAATAATAAAATATTGCATTCTATATGAATGATTGTATTTTGCCCGCGAATTATGATTCAATCGGCCCGCGGTAGCGGCTTACTTGATATACGATTCACATTATACTGCAGGCAGGCGCTTTCCGGAAATAGGTTAATATTGTAAATTTTGTATTGATATTATTCAAACAATTGTTTTCTTTCATTCTTATATTTGCATATAAGTAGGTACACCAATATATTATATATTTATATCATATTATTGTTATTATTTGTTTTAACATTATTATATATGCAGTAAAACGCGATGTCAATTGGTATAAAAAAGAAAAACGTTTATATAGATATATGTAAATTGTATGAAATAAATAAAAAAATAAAAAAATAAATAAGTACCATTGATTTTAACAAAAACGATACATGGGTATATTTGATTTTAGAAACTTGGAAAAAAAAATCAAAAGTTTAAGTATTGATCAGGTACACTCGTTATCGTTATTCAAGTATAACGCACGTCTATTTTTTGACGACCAGGTCGCAACTATCTTTATATATTAAATTAATATGTTATTACGTTATAGTTCTTTTTCGCCGTAAGTATCGTTGCCGCCGTTGTGCATTATTGTATATTTGTACACGTTACCTTTTTATCAATGTACGAAAATTGTATTCATAAAATGTCTAGTCAAAACAAAGCGAATTTCGCTAAATAGCCATATTATATAATACTGCAGGTACCTATTTACGGAATCGTGTTATTATTATTATTTTAAAATTCATATTAAAAGGTATTGTGTATATGTATGTGTGTGTGTGTTTTTTGTTCTTTTTTTTTTACGTATTTAAATTATCATGCGATATCAAAGAGTTGACCCGAACCCGGTTCGTCCGCGTGACCTCCAAACGAGACGGCGGCGGCGGTGGCGGCGGCATGCCGAGAGATTGATTTAATAATAATATTATTATTTTTCATGTGGTCAGTTTCCCAAACGTCGCCGCGCGTGTACGCTACCACGTACGCGGTTAAATTACTATACCGCATGTGCCCAGGCCGTAAAATCCCAACTCGTCTCGTCCGTCCGTAAAAAATTCTTCAACCCGCCTCGTCGAACATCCCCCGCCAACAACAACATAATGGTATTAGTGTGTCATCGTAGTTCGAACTGTGCGTAAATTGCGTTAGATATATTAAACCGTTCGCGAGTTTAGTTTTTACTCATCACCTATACCACCTATATGGGAACAATAAGTAGTTTTTATTTAATTATCCGATGCGATTTGATTGTTGTTACACGTTTGTTCAAGCACATCGTTCTGTAAACGTTGCTCAGTGAATATATACGCATCGTTTTTATTAATACCCACCCGCAAACAACAGGTGAATACCAAATAAAATATAACCATGTTATAACTGTAATTTTTAATGGTGAACCATAATGAATATTGTGAGTTTTATATTTTTCGTCCAAAACCATAAATTGGAATATATTCATGACTATTCCAACTTATACATTATAAATTAGGTACTAATTTATTACTTATTTATTAGTGTCAACGATTAACGACGTACATTTAATACATATAATATAGTTGTCAAATAAAATTTTAGGCCTTGTAATTTTTAAGATAACAATTATTTGAAAATTAAAACCTAGTAACATTTTTAAAAAAAGTCGTTTTCATATGGCATCGTAAATATGCTGATAAGTGATGTCAAACTGTGATTACATGTGATAATTATAATTTATAATAGACATATTTATATATGTCTATTTAGACAATAAATTTGGTTGATATTTATAATAAAGAGGTTATTTTACTTTTAGTACTTAATATTGTAATATACAGGACCGGCTCAAGCAAAAATAGTGCACTAGGTAAAATAAAATTTTGCCGCCTTTAAAATAATATTAAGCCTCTTTATCTACACCTATAAAATACAAAATGTCCCATCATCACCTATTTTTTATGCAAAATACTTGAAAAATACTTTTTTATTTTTTTAAAGATATAACAAGATAACGAAGAATGTATTAGTTTTACAAAAATGTTTATTTTTTTTTCTGTGAACACTTTAGTTTTCTACTCGAAATAATAATCCGATATTTCTATCTAGACCCATTTTTCGGTAGAAAATTTTGCGCAGATGGTACTTTATTCGAAACATTTTTTGATAAAATCAAAATCATAAAGGTAAAAAGCCAAAAAATCCTAAAAAATGTCAAAAAAACGGCAAATTTACTTCTATACAATTATCTCAATATAATTTAATAACTTTTTTTGAGTTGACCCGGTTAAAATTTTATTGCAACAAAAGATTGTGCATAATCTTTTGTATCTAACACTCAAATTTCATAGAAGTCGGTCATAAGGATTTTTTTCATAGGCGTTTAAAGTTTGAGAAAACATCAAATTTATCAATTTTCTTCACCTGCAATGATTTTTTGGGTCTTCAAAAATATTTTTTACATAAACAAAGAGTAATTATCATTGAGTTTGAGTCGTGAAATCAGACAATAATTTTAAACAATATTATTTTAATACATAATTACGGTTTTAACTGATTTTTATATTATATTTGATATTTTTAAAAATATTTTACTGATATGAATAATTAATTATAAATGCCTTGGTATAATATTATTAATAAAAAAAAAAAAAATGAAAAAAAAAAATGAATAAATAAATCACTGTTTTGAAAATTCCACCCCTTCAAAAACGCCGCTCTAGGCAGGTGCCTAGCTCGCCTATACCTTGAGTCGGCCCTAGTAATATATATTTGCTCAATAATATATGTTCAAGAATATTGTTTATTAGTAAAATAATGAATATTTATGAAAATTAATTACTTATTTGCAAGAAGTGTTGGGGACAGGAACAACTGCCCTTTCGACATTTGAATCGATACCGAATAGAACAAAAATTGTAAACATTATGTTCTTTGAAATAATATAATTTAGGGATGATATACTGCTATATGTGTATTAAAATATCTCTATTTTTCTAAATAATTAATATTTATTATATGAAATTTGGAATTATATTAGAATATTATGTAATATTATATATGCGCCTTCAATTTATTGAAAATTTCTTAGAAATAGTTAATATTTCTAAAATTAATTAAGTAGTGACAGTAGATATTTGAAAGACTAGGTAATCAAATAAAACTATTGCGTACATTTTACAATTCAATAATTTATCATATTAATATTATTGGTTGGGAGGTACTGATGAGTAGGTATTTAAAGTATGCATCATATTATCTACATTCAAAACTATCTATTTAATAGCGTTTTACAATTAAAAGGCTATTAAAGTTTTTCTACCATTAAAATATTTACACGTGGAAACGTGGTTTATATGTGCACGTTGCAATAACGCAATATAAAAATAAAGTACATTGTGATCGAATTAATCCGTGTTACAACGACACTACATATATCGAGTTATTAAAATGCACATAATTATATAGTACCTATATTCATATATAATAATACCAATATGTAAATAATTGTACCTAACGTCTAAATAGGCTTTAGTTCAGAAGAGTTTTATAAATCATTTTCTCATTGTATGAAATATATAATCATAAAGTTTTGTTTTGTTTATAAATTGTAATAATAACATCAAATAGTTATTTAAATCAGTTTTCAAGAATAGCGCCAAGCTACCGACTGGTGTATTGCACCAAAATCAAATAATAGTCAATTGTGAAGTCCTTTTTAAAAATCCAAGACGTATTTATAAATGTACTCGTATAATCAATATATTTAAACAAAACCAATATAATAATATTATATTAATTCGAATAAAAACTATAAATCATATTTAAATTGCACGTATAATTAAATGTATGTAGTAATGTTGAGCAATTAAATATTTACGATTATGATATGAATTGAAATTGATTATTATGTTAAAACAAATGCGAATCATTTTCAATTATAACAATAGTTTTTATATTACAAATCATTTTAATAATTTGTTGGATAAGTATAACCTTAATGTAATTTATTAACCATATTAGATGTATTAATAGTTTTGAAATTGCAATTTGTAATTGTTGGTAAAGTTAACAGTTATTAGGAATATAATTGGTAATATTAAATAACTCATATTAGAAATTTTAAAAATAAATTAAATTGGTAGATCGATTTAAATATATTAAATAATAATAAATTGATAACTTTTTTGTTCGTATTTTTTTCATTTATAATCCCATTAAGTCTATAAAATTGACATTCAATTCCTAATTTTTAACTTTTTATTAAAAGTAAATTTTATAGTTTTAAATATCAAATTAATTAATCAAAATATGTTAGGTTGATTTTTTTTATTTTATTATATTTTATCTTATTTTTAAAATTTAATATTACTATTATAGGTGTTAAAATAATTTCATATAAAAAAATAAATAATAACAAAATTAAAACCAGGAAATTAAAAAAAAAAATCGCGTGTGATGTAATATTTTGTACATAATTGTATCATTTTTGATTCATTATTTTGTTTATGGATCATTGTTATATATAATCAGAATTATCAATTGAAAATAATAATATAATAACAATTGAGTACTGATATCATCTAATTCTTACAGTAGCGCACATAAACTATATAATTGAGTAGGTATATCGTAATATTAATATATTATGACTCAATGATTATTAAGGTTGCGGAAACGTTTAAACTGTATTATTGCTGGTACTTTATTAGACAGTTAAACAACACTTCTAAAACAAAATAATAAAAAAATATTATTCAAGATATTTAATTATATACATATAAATATAAAATATAAATATAAGATATGTATGGAATTATAACTGCTACTGATGAAGGTATATGTTTACGAATATTCTGATTAAATGTTAAAACTTAAAACCTGTTAAATATATTGGAATCCATTTTGTTACGTCAAAACTAGTTTTAATATTAAACTTGGCATGCGATTTTATTAATATAAGACTTGAGAAATTATGTTCTATTATTATTGTATGGAGAGAATATAAATATAATGCTGTGAGTTATTAATATATTTTTTTAATATTCGTGTGAAATATATTTTAATTTTTAAATACAATTATAAATATTTTTAAGTAGACAGTGGTTAGTATTTTTGATTGTATTTGAATTAAATACATATGATTTCAACGCTAAACGTCTTACATAATAATATTATATGTTTTTATATAATTAACATTGTAATTATTTTTTAATCTTTTTGTTTTCATAAAATATTTGGTCCGAAAAAAGTATGTGACCTTTTGTTATTAACATACTTGAACTTGATAATTTATGATTTTATCGTTAGTATAAAAATGAGTACGTTTTACAAACATGAAATTATATATCTAAACATTTTATTAATTTTAATATATATATGGCATGTATGAATTATATAAAAAGAATAAACGATGAAAAATTCCAGATAAATTGTTTTTATGCTAACATATACCTTTTATGTACCAATATCATTAAGTAAATCGACGATGAGTCGATGAATAATGATGATGTTATAAAACAAGTATCAAACAAAGAAATAATTTCGAAGGTACTGAGAAATTTAATATTAAGAGTAAGTACAGCATAAAATGACCGATGTAGTAAATTCCAGTTTCACAAAAATTATTAATAATTCCTAGGGGACAGAGAATGATTTGATATAATATATAAGTTGGCGTTAATGTATGAAATACGTTATTTTAAATTATAATTATTACTAGTTATTATTATTCTATAATTTACTTAATAAAACCGTTAAATGTTAATGTAGATATAAATTACGAAAATTCACTACATTATATAATTACGGTCTTATAGTTTAATGTATAGAATTTATTTAAATCCGTTTTCATTTCGCCGCAATCGCTAACAATTTGTACAGGTTGTCATTAATGTAAATCGTAATATAATCTTATTGATAGATAAGCATGGTATATTCATTTGCAATTTATTATTTTTATTAATTTACAATTTATTATGATTTATTTGATTAGGAGTATCGTTTAATGATAAAATTTGACAGATTTTATTTATTCATTGTATACTAAGGCCCATTAATGCTGCAACTAGAAATTCGAGGTTTCAAGTAGTATATAAATATGAATACAAACTCACTTGTTTGCAAAAATTTGGCTGGGTCTCTTATAATGTGTATTTTTGAAGGATCTATGTACCCCAGCACAGCTAAGTGCAACTAAGTCTGTGGTAAACCATTGTATGTCTGTGACCTCTGATCAGTAACATAGTTGTGTTTATCGTAACATTACGTCGTTTACATTAAATACTATACATGTTGAGTTAGGTTAGAAATTAAAATTCTGAAGTATCTAATTCGAATTGATGCTTTAAATGTGCTGTATTGTCATATTTTTTGTTCGTCATATGTATATTGATGATGTATCATTTACATTAAAATTAAACCATGTAAATAAGCTTATATATATATATATTTATGAGTTTTTATCCAAAAATAATTCAGTTATTATAAAAAATAACTACCTAGTTATAATATTTATTTTTACAATAATTATATAGTTTAACTGAAATTGTTTGTTATTTTATAAAATACCTAGTTATTCTATATATTATTGGAATTTCATACATTAACACTTACATACATAATAATATAATCCTCATCATCTTCTAATTATTAGGTACATGCAATTATTTTAAATTTAATATTTATATAATATAGGTAATATAATGTAAAAAACATATCATAATATTATAATACGAGTATAACAGATATTACTTTATCATATGAAATGTGTGTAAAATAAGCCTGATGAACCTACAGTTCTATGTGAATCATTTTTTACGTTAATTGTCTTAGTAAATTTTTAATAAATTGCGACACTTACCATTTTTTGTTTATATTAGTTTTTCTAGTGATTTTATAGTTTACACCATATTGAGTAAGTTAAGCAAAGTTTTCATTTCTATGCAACAGCTAGGAATGTTTTGGATACCTAGTTTAAAATTAAATTATTGCATGTGACAGTATTCGTGTATCATCTATATGAGTAACGATTTTGTTAAGACTAAAAAATGGCATATGTAAATCAATGTATTACGTGAATCATTGTATTCGACAAACAATTTTGGTTTAGATTGTTTTAATGGTATTTAAATTTGTCGTTTTGTATATCCTATGCAAATTAAACACATTATGAGCTTATAATTTTGTGTTAGATTTGTACGTAGAAATATATAAAAAATACGTAAAACACATTTAGTTTATAATTTAATAGTTTTCTTAAAAATAAGGTGGTTAATTTTTATTTAGTCGATTCTTAAACTAGAAATTTATTAAAAATTATATTTATGTATTTAGTGTGCATAATTTAAGAGTTAAAATATTTTTTGGTAGCTGTGATTAATTTTGCATAATTTATGTTTTTAATTTAAATGTAATTCATTATTGTATGTTTATATGCATATTGATATATATTATATGTTTTGCGACCTTTATGACCTTAGTTTATGTATCACTGGTAAGTTCAAGATTGCTTAAATTGCAGCGAAGGAAGTCAATTATTTTATTATAATACTTTATTGAAAAATAATGGACATTTTAATGATCACTAATTTAAAATCTGAAAAAATGTTTATTCAAATTTTCTGAAATGCACATTATATTATTATATAGTCTTTTTTAACTTATTTAAAAAATTATTTTTTACTAAAATATTGTTTATACTAGTTTTCGATTTGTGATCAATATTAAAATATGATTTATAAACGTATTACTTTACTTATTTGTATAACCTACACAGACATGTTTAAACAATATAAAGAGGTTTTTAAACGACATTCTTGTAAAGGATATAATACATACTACTTAAATATTTTTATATCAAAAGTTCTAAGTTTTAATATTTTCATGGAACATAATATATTAACCAGTGTTTACTGGTCATAATTTTCTATAAAATAAAGAAGCAAAAATGCTAACATTCAGTGTAAGGTGAAACTAGTTTCAAAAAAATACAATTCTTTAATAGTTTATTGTAAACATTACTTAAATTATATTTCTAGGTTTCTTTAATAAATAAAAGATAAAACTATTATAAATATTGTGTGATGCCAATAATTTCTAAGAAATAATTTTATTTATTTGTTTATATTATGTCGACTATTAATTTTTGAAATTTATTATTATTATTATTAATTTATAAATTTTTTTATTTAAATACATATTATTTGATCAAGTGGACCAGTATAAAAATAAAACATCAATGGAAACCAACAATTAAAATTATAATTATTTGTACCTTAAATAGTTTTATGATATGGAGGTGGAATGTAATGGAATATTGAGTTAGTGTACGGAAAACAGAAATTAGATATTAGAGAGAACGTAGAATGCATCAAATAAGCAATTGAGAAAAGATAAGAGAAACTGGATATTAATGTATAGGAGACGATGTGAAGAAGAGAAGAAATATTTGATAGAGGTTAAATTTTACAATTAAGAATTCTCTAATGAAAGAAAAATTGTCAAAATGATCTTTGGCTAGATATGGATAATAAACTGTATATTCCAGTGTTGAGTGAACAAGATAAATGTCAAGGTTTTTAAAAATAAAAATAGATTTAAAAAGGGTAGAAAAAATAAAATATGAATGCATGATAAGGAATTGGATTCTAGAAAAAGTTACGATATGATATTTGTCAAGGTTGAGTGTTAAACCAACACGATTATACCAAGTATCAAGAACCGATTTTTTATTGGAGATCGAGACAACAATTAAGTGAATTTGAAATAATCTGGTTTTCATTCAATTGACCACCCTAGATTATTTATTTTTGATTGCTTCGTTTTATTATATTAGCTGATAAATAGTATAATATACAGAGTGATCGGGTGTTACAAAAATGGTGGGATTAAATTTATTTTTAATGTCATTTATGTAACGCGAAATTCTAATCACCCGGTATATTTATGGTCACTTTATTACTCAATATTAGTGTTTATAAGTGATAAGATGTAACGGGGTCGTTGGGCTATCGTTTTTACATTCCCTGTATAGAAAATACTCACCGCATCTTAATACTTTCAATTGCCAATATTTTTTACTCTATAGTAAATTAGACACTATATCATAAATAGGTACCTACTACTATTTAGACAAAATTGGAATGTTAATTTATTTCATCTATCTGTATTTATAAGACACCAGTGGAAAATATTTGATATTCAGAAAAGTATAAATCAAAACAATTTGGGAGCTATGTGTAATAAGTTCGAATAGTAGGTATACTAAAATTTATTACGTGTTATGCAAAAAAAAATATTCTAGTTTTATATAAAATGAAAATGATTGAATTCTAGAAAATAAGATGGTAAGATCATTACAGCATTTATACATAACTACTAAACATATATAATTTTATTATAAGCAATTAGAATAATTAATATTTTGACACCGTTTTTATAGCTAAAATAAAGTAGAATGTTATTGCGTTGTTCATTAGCTATATGGTTGAACTTTACCTTACCATCTTACACGTTATCAGTCATGCTTGTACACATGTACACCCACAGTTGCATTCTTATATAGTTTTGTGTTATCGGACGTTTAATTAAAATGTTTTCTAATGATTGTTGTTTTTTTTCTGCGATACTTTGATTTTGTTGCGTATTATGATAAAAAATATATATAATTCATGCAAGACAGGAAATGGATTATTTTTCTTATTAAATTTTTAATTTTCTTTCATTATTTTGGCACCTATGAACGTATGATTTAGATTATTGTGTGTTACCTTGTTTATATTATAGTATGTTTATTACTCGTATATACGAGTAGGTTACGTAATATTATACCAAAATCAGCTTTTATTGATATTAACATTTATTGGACAATTCTATAGATACCTAGTGAATATCAAATTTATTAGATAGAAATAAAATAATCAATTAATTTATAATTGCACTAACTGCAACAACTCTTGTAATAATAATACATATCATAATGTAAAGTAGGTATTAATAATAATTAATGACTTATAAAAATGAATAGATTTATTTCTTAATAATTAAGATTTTTATTATATAACAGTTTTGTTTTATAATCACCTATTATAGAAAATAATATATAATATATAATAATATAGAAAAATAATTATTAAGTAAGTTATATACCTACTTTTAAATTACCATTTAATAATTAACACATTAAAATAATACAATGTTTTTTTAATTATTATCTATTTTTATATTTTTTTAATCGAATTTATGTTAAGTATTTTATAAAAGTAGGTCCATATTATAAATAAATATATATATATATATATATTAATGTAATAATTAAATTTAATAATACACTACTGGATAACTATTAAAAAAGAGTAGAATTAGTAATTCTTGCAATATTAATGGTACCTAAATATTTTAATTATATATATGGTGTTCACTCAAATAGAGGTAGATATCGCTTAAGAATCGTATGTCTTGATTAGCCGCTTTTTTAGATTAGTTAAGTTACCCAATTTCGTAACGTTATAATTATCATTTACTGATGCCTGAAAATACAATTTCTCTGTCTCACCAAAGAATATAATATAAATTACTTTCAGTCATGCAAGTCCTATACACCTCCATAGATCTCCATTTTCTACAATTCGTCCATTCATAGCAGCTATAATCTTTATATCACTGTAATGTATCTATGTATCTCTTCTGTAGTCATCCACTCCCCCCTGGAGTTTTTATCTTCAACATTTATTCATATAATCTCTCTTCATAAAATGTCCAAACCATCTATTCTCTCTCATTTTCTCCACAATTGGTACAACTCCTACACTTCTCCTCATTTATTCATTTCTTATTTTATTCACTTTAGCACTCCATACATCTATTTCAGCATTCTTATCTCTGCTACACTCATCCTCTGTTCCATTTTCTTGTTCAATGCTCAATACTCCGATCCCCACAACATTAATAGTCTCATTACTGCCTTATTATACTCGTATCTACGTTTAAATCATATCGGTATACAATTGTCACATAAAACACCCTGATGATTTACTAAATAAATTGTTTATAAAGTATATTTTTAAGTTTTTATTTTATTTTATCAATTTTTTGGTATTTTTTTTTTTTTTTTGAACATTAATCAATTATTATATTTAAAACATACTATATGTATAAAACATTAACAAAATGTAGATATTATGTGATTTCTAAATTTATATGTATTATACTTTGCTTTTTGTTATTATAATTTTTGATATTTTATAAAATAAAACATTTTTAAATAAGTACATTAATTATTAAACTTCTTATTTTTGTATTAAATAATATTGTACAAATACAAAAATTTAAATTTAATTTGAATACATTTCAACGACGTAATACTTAGGGTGTGGTCAATATGTATAATTGATTTTAAATTAAATGTATTATTTGTTATCGTGGATAATTCGTAATAATGTATAATTTTAACAACACTGTTAAATATTTTAAAAATTCATTAAGTATTATAACCCAAATACTACAAGTAATGAAAGTAGATACATAATATATATAGTTATGATAGATAAATAAGATTTCAAATAAAGTGATATTTTAATGAAACATGTATTGTTATTTGTCATATTTTGTTATATTTTTATATTTGTATAAATAATACGTGATTCAATACATTTTCAAATATAATAATAGTTTTGCTCTTATAAGAACTTCGGATTGTTTTGGATATTATAGATTCTGAGCGAAGTGAAGAATGTATTGGTTTTACAAAGATGTTTTTTTTTTTTATGTATGAAGACACTTTTGCGGGTAGAAATAATGGTCCGAATACCACAAGTAGGATATGCTTTCTGTTGCAAATCGTGTCTAGTTGGTACTTTATTTAGCTCATTTTTTGAATTTCACAAACATTTTTCCTTGAGAGGCGAAAAACTCCAAAAAAATTATGGAAAATCGGCAAAATTACAATTTCTGTTATTTTTAATTTTTTAATTTCGTGATAACTAATTCAGTTTCCATCTTAGGAAATAGAAAATTTTCTTGAGTATTAACTTATGTGAACTTTATTACAAGAAAAAATTTGGAAACAAATGGTTTATTTTTTGACTAAGTATAGAGTTTTGGCTTTTTTTTTATAAAAATGTTTAATATTTGCAATTTTTAGTTTATTGCTTTGAAAATTTTGTCGAAGTTTAGACATATACGCTTTAATGTTTTCACAAAATATTTTGAAAATCGTGATTGACAATTTTTTTTCATAACTTTATAAAGTAAGAATTTTTGAAAATCGGCAAAATTACGGTTTCATTATTTTATTTCTTAATAACTAAATAAGTTTAGATCGTAGCAAATTGAAATTTATTTTAAATAGTTACATTTATAATTTACACACGTATATGTATTGAGTTTTCAATAATATGTGTTTTTTTATGTAAGAAGACACTTTTTTGATCCGATTACCATAAGTAGGGTATATTTTCGGTAAAAAATTTTAGTTAGTTAGTACTTTATTTCGATTATTTTTCAAAATAATCAAAAGTTTTTCTTTGAGATAAGGAAATCTACGAAAAATGTTTGAAAAACTGCAATATTCACGAAGACTGCTGTAATTTTGACGAACTCTATATTAATTATTTTATTAGGTATAATGACATTTTGAGCACAGGGGCTTGAAATTTATTTGAATAATAACTAAAGTGTATTCCATAATTTTGGATCTAGTAAATTGATTTTATGTCTAAATTTTTTTAATTAATCAAGTTATAAAAAAATTTGTAAATTGACAGAACCAATTTTTTTCAATAAGCATTTAAGATTGGAATTTTAAGTAAAATCGAAGAGATATGATATTTTTTTATGTTTAAAAACACTTTTTTGGTAGCAGATGTACTCTGGTTTACATAAATAGGGTATACTTCCGGTAGAAAATGTAATCTATAGATGATACATTATTTTTGTTATTTTTCGAATTTCTCAATAGTTTTTCGTTAGTATAAGGAAAATTATCGAAATATGTTGGAAAACTGCAAATTCAATTCACGGCAAATGTAATTTTGACGAAATTAATTTTAAATAATTTATTATAACTAATTTTTTTTTTGCAAATTATTTAATAAATAAAAACAATTCATACAGATTAGTATTAATCGTATATATTGTATAGTATATACTGACTAATCATATTTACTAATACAATATCATTGCATTCAAATCTTAATTATAATACTCGTATAACACAATAAAATTCCACCACGATCCTATTCGAGAACTGAAGGGATGAAGGGAGAATCCTCAGAATCGAATAACTAAATTTTTAAGTTTTTAATTTTATTTATACCTATTTTTAGTTTTATATTTTTATTTTTGAAATATGTTATATTTTCAAAACGTTGATATATAAAATGTATAGACATGTAATGGATCAATATGTGATATGTGGTATAAGCCATCATCATATCGTATATACTCGTATTTAGTAGGTACCTATAGGTATACACATGGAGATTTAATCCTTCACACACTCCGTCACTACGTAAAAACATTCAAAATAATGTATAGGTGATAAAATAGTTTTAAAATAGATATGAAATATTATGCAATAAATCTATAAGTTAATCACATTTTTTAAAATTTATTTTACATGGTTTTAAATCACATTTTGTACTATTGTGATAATTTTTTTACATAAGAAAGTATTGAAACTTTAACTTTGATACAGTATCTATCTACTTTATTGACAAGCTATTTATGTATGTTTTATGCTGTCATACTAACTAATAATGTAGGTATAAGTCATATATTAAATAGAGAGTGTGTTAAAAACAAAATTTAAAAAATGGGACAAAGTCGATTACGAGCGTTTCTCCTTTATCCCTTTAGTCCTTTTATTCTAGAAATTAGTGGTTTATTATAATTAATATTTGAATACAATGATATAATATTTGAAAATACGATTCTGAGCGAAACTCAGTCAGATATACAATTTAATATTGTACTGATAATAAAGTTCAAAATTTTACTACGAATAAAGACTACCATGAGAATACTAAAATAATTTTTTTTTTCATAATTGCATTAGTTATCATAAAATATTTAAAATCAAATTCATGGTATATTTTAAAATAACGTGTACCTGAGTTAGTCTTTATAAGTAGTTTCAACACGCTTAAGAGTTATCGACAGTTTATTTAACTAATTTAATATTTATAATTTTTGTTATATTTGATGTTTGTATTTTTGTTAGTGTTAAATAAAAAATATTATTTTCATACTAAATTTTAGAGTTTTTATTTTATTTTAAAATTATAATGTAAACAATTTAAAAAAAAAAAACTTAAACTTCAATAACAATGTACTAATATAATATATACATTTATTAATAAAGTATAATAAAAATAGCAAATACAATTTAAAAAATACTTTAAAATCGTCAAATATATGATTTTTAATTCATATTTAAAATCATCTGTTTGGAATAATTCCTGTTTATTTTCCTTTTAAGGTTCTTTCTTGTTTTTTTTTTTTTTTTTAGCTTGCTAGTGGTATTAATATAGGTATTATTTTTATTATATTTATTAATAATACTAAGTTTGTAAATTGTATTAACATTAATATTATAATTAATATAGTTTATAAACTATTAAATTCAAAAGTTCATTTTAGTTTTTCTTATATATACTCCAATTAGAGTTATAATGAGTTATATGAGCTATACTTTTACTTTATACCACGAATATTGTTAAAATATTAAGTTATTTATTATCAAATCCTAAAATAGTAAAACACTTAGTTAAATACAAATTTAAACAAACAAATGATTAAAGGCTTTATACCATGATAGCATTTAAATATCGATATCAAAGGTTAATTTAAACTTACGCAATCTATACTATAACTTACTACAATAATTCAACTAAAAATTAGAAAACAATTGATATGTAGTATATTTATCAAATTGATAAATTCAATTAAAATACCAATAATTTTCAATTTAAAATTTAAAATATGTTAAAGTTACATGGTACGATAAGACATTAAAACCATTAAAATATAGAAACATATACACCCCGGTTAATTTTTTCCTTCGTGTTTTTCTAACATTCGTGTATTCGTGTGTTTACTATTTATATAACACGTTCTATAATAGTAACTAACATTAATTAATATTGATATGATAATTTTTTTTTTTCATAAATTGAATTTATGAAGTTTTTTATCTTAACAAATAATATGTATTTAGTACCTAATAGATAATTTTTTTTATAATATATAAAATGGTTAAAAATAAAATATAAATACAATATTATCATTTATATTTATGTCATTGTTATCTTTTTTATAATTATATTATTTAATATTTAAAAAAAAAATAGTCAGCTATATTGTGTGTCCTTCATAAAGCTGGTTTAAATATCCGTCTAAGTCATTTTATTTTCATAATCACAAAAATTCTAAGAAAATTAACCAAATACGACCTTTCATCTATTGTTATCAATTGATTTAAAATATCGAAACGGTTAGTTAAAAATTAAAATACAGTACAATAAATTACATTTAACAATTAATTAACTCTATCTGTCAGTTAAATTTTTTATCCACATTTTTAAATATTTTAATTAGATAACCAAATGTTCAAATATATATAATAATATATTTTTTGTAACTTAATTTAATATTTATTTATTAATCAAATATCTAAACATGTATACTCAGTAAGTTATAAGAATTTCATGTTACATAAATAGTGGGAATTACTAATACATACGTTTTCAATGTCATTTTCATCATATTAATAATAAGAAATTCCGATCATTTTGTGTAATATTTATTATCTAAATCATTGTATTCCCAAGGTTTTTCTCTATGCCTGGCAGATATTAGATCCAATCTTGAGAAGCTTTCAAGGAATTTAGTCCTTAGGGTTCATAACAGAAACACAAATGTGTAATGAAATTTAAATTATACACCTAAAATATATTAAAATGATTCTTGTATTATTAACATTTTTTTTTTAATAGGCAATAGCAAAGACGTCGCGCGTCGGTTTAAATATACTGGGGAAAAATAATAAATATTTTTTTTCAAACGCTTTAATGAGTATAATAAATAATATTTATTTATAAATTATTAATTTATAGTAAATATCATTAATGTAGACATATTTTTTCTTTTTTTATATTATTATCTTATTATTATTGGTGTATTGACACCAGATAACATATTATAATAAGGCATTTTTAATATAGTAAATACATTTATTTTTTAGAATATAAAATTGAACAACAGAAATCAATAGGTACAAAGTTATTTATTAGTAAACTATGTTGGCACCTACTTAGAATTGATCAATCTTAGAATCCTAAACATCTATAATCTATAAACAAATAGTTCGTTCTTAGTTTAACTGTAACATTACAAAAATAATATAATAGAATATGTAATTAATTATTTTCTATTACATAACCATTATAATCTTTAATTATTAAAATATTCGGTAACAAGAAAAAGTAAAAGTTGCATTAAACATAAGTGAGCTTATATTAAGTAGAATGGAAAGATTAACGGGGACAACATTCTGTTAGATGTCTTTTGAGTGACTTTAATTAAATTATTATTTATTTTGTACTCGCTCAAAAAGTTACTTTATAATCAAATTATTGTTATGTAATTAGTATAAAAATAAAGCATAATATAATTTATACTTAGATTAAACTGTTTTTCGTAAATAAACTATTATAAAAGCAGAAATTGTAAACAAAAAACAGAGTTGTTAATTTTATTTTATAGATGATAGTACATAAGTATTTATATATGATTAGTGATTATATTTTATAACTCATAAGTAATATTCATAACTTATTTATTATTTAAATTAAATCCGAATTATGATATAGTCACACATTTTGATAAATTATGCATAATATAATTATACATTATTTTAAAATAAAAAATTTTGATAAAATATTTTTTCAACTTTTAAGTAGATAAATTATGTTAATCATGATAACTTTAATGCAAATTCTGAAATATACTATAATTTGTATAATTAAAATTTGGATCATGTCTGTTGTATAATTTTGCGCTTTATTTTCGCTTGGGTATTATAACAAAATAGTATACATTATGACTTATGTTAATATTTCATAATGATTTTTAATTTTGCTTCAGAAATTTGAAAAAATAACATTAAATCAAATAAATAAGCCATATTGTGTAACATCTAATGGGTAAAACAAAATAATTTCCATATGAATTATATTCAACTAATGAAATTCAGAAATAAACAATAGTAATATAGTAATAAATTAATAATAGTATGCTGAAAAATTTATATAAACTAAATAAAACATTAATTTTATGTTTTTGAAATTAAAAATTTGAATCTGTCATCTATTATTTGAATTAATATATTTCATAATTATACAGAATTATTAAAATTTCATGTTACGTTATTTCATATCCGTTTTACAGTAATAAATTTTACAGATTGTTTACTTACCTCAGTGGCGTATTTACGGGGATATGGGGAATATGGGAGATAGATCCCTTCCTTGGCCTATTTTTCGGATATTTTTCTAAATCTGATATAAAATAAATTATTTTGTATATCTATCTATAATAATACGAAATTAAAGAAAATTAGAATATCGAAATTGCTAACCTAAAATGCACATTGTTTACGATGGTGAGAGAATGGAGGGACTTTATCTTGGTCAATGAAAAATTGACATTTCATATTCTCTCTTGACAAAATCCTAAATACGCTACTGACGTACCTACAAGGTAATAACAAACAGAACATTATTATAGTCCCTTCATATGTATTACCTTCTGAATTACTATTATAATTACTAATTAGATACATACTAATCATATTAAAAAAAAAAAAATTAGAGTAGAAAATTAATCAAGTAGAAAATGTGCAATTAAATAATATATAACACTTATATGAGTTTTTAGACTTTAGCGGATGGGGGGGGGGGGGCAAGCATCAAAATTTATTTTTACGTTTAAAAAAAGAAATACTATATTTTTGAAAGAATAATGATCTCCTGTAGATAAGCCTATAATTATATTTTGTTTTTGTTCTTCAGTACAAAAATAATACAGTATGTAAATATTTATAATAATTATTAACGCTCAATAAAACTACTAAATTATTTTAAAACTTATCTCGTTCATTAAAACTTTGAAAGTAATCCAAAAATAATATCATATAAATATTAAATTTTTGTAATCAATACTTTAAATTAGAATTTAATATTTATGTTAAATGTTTATTTATGTTTAATTAATAAAAACAGTATGTAAGTATATTTTATGATTAATATCAGTATAAAACTTATAATAATAATAATAATATTAGTATGATTATTGGAAGTTAATTTTTGGACGTTTGATTAACATAATCATTAATATTGTTCTGTCTATTTAATTTAGTTTAAAATTTAAACTCTGGATTATGCGTTTTTATGGCATATATCATAATAATATAAATATCGAATTATTATTATTTTTTTAACTATATCGCTGCTTTTTTATACTTACAATTGTACATATTTTAGTATTATTTCAGATTTTGTATATCTCGTCCGAATCATGAGAATAATAAAATCCACTAATTTAATTCTTAAATTGAATTTATTAATTTAAAAATTTCAATTTTATATTTTATTGTATAATTTATAGGCTATAGCGTAGTATTTATATGCAAATTCAATTAATTAAAAATACTTTATAGTTTTTATAATTAATTATTATAATGATTAAAAAGTATATGTAGTAGAAGTAGAAGTAGATAAATAGACATATATTATTATAAAATCAGTGTTATAAATTATATTTAATAGTTTTAATTTTTTGATATATTTTTAGAATATATATTTGGCTGTGTTGTAAAGTATTGAATAAATGTATTTGAGTAATAGTATTGAAAGAGTGTCTTTTGCCTTAAACAAGTTCTTAAAATCAAAAGTAGGTACCTATTTTCCAAAAAAACAATGTAAGGTTGTATAAAGCAATAATAAAACCTTCGCTTACATATAGCTGCGAGGCATGGACTACCATTAGAAAGTAAACTCAGGATTCTGGAGATTCAAATATAGATGACAATATGTGGACAAGTTTATGATAACGAAAAAGAAACGAAAAAAAGGAAATTTAATAAAGAACTATAGGAAGAAATCGAAATGATTATCGATTATAAGTTTTATAAAAGGACAAAGAATTCAATGAAACATACTGAGATAAAATGTAGATATTAGTAGAGTGGTCTTGATGTAGAAGCCAACTTTATAAAGACCTTGAGGGTGGTCCAGAAAAAGATGGTTGGATATAGTGGAAGAAGATTTCGATAATGGGGGTACAAGAGTGGAGAATGAAAATTAGCTTGGGGTTGTGAAAAGGAGAAGAATAAGATATTAGATACTATAAAAAATGTAAATGTTAAACAAACAATATTATAGTTCGGTATATAGAGATAAAGTTAGCATATAAATATCTACATTAATATTAAATAAAAAATAAAAATACATTAAATTATTAATATTTTGTGGTAAGAAGAACGATTTAAAAAAAATTAAAAAAGTGAATTTCGTTTATTCTTTTATAAATGTACAATAAAAAAAAAAGATTTTATTTACACAATAAGACGTGGTTTTTTAAAATTAAAATTGAGCTAGTGTTGATTTTTAGGTGCTAGGGAGGTATCAGGAGGTATGCGTAGTGAGTATAATACATATTCTAACGTATGCTCTATACAAGGAGACACGATTTAATTTTTTGTATATATAGGTATATAACTTATATATTATTCTTGTGTTTTTTACGGTTATTTAAAAATAATCGGATGATATAGTATTGTTGTTGTTATACAATTATTATTAAATACTTAGGTGATGTGCGTGTAAGTGAGCGATGATGTAGAAAACTAGTACAACAATAAAGCCGAGATCGAACATATATGTCGCGTCGATGGATAATTTATTACATTATTGCTGTTTGACAAATAAAAATTAATGGAGATAAAAAAAATAAATACAAATAAATAGACATTTATAATATTGTAGAAATTTATGTGTTTGCACGGAGCAATAATAATAAAAATAATAAAAATAATAAAAATAATAAAAATAATAAAAATATTAAAAATAATAAAAATAATAAAAATAATAAAAATAATAAAAATAATA
>CM023360.1:29226023-29345458 GCA_013282895.1 Eriosoma lanigerum
TAATAATAATAATAATAATAATAATAATAATAATAATAATAATAATAGTAATAATTAATAATACATATGGTTTTCGCGGCGAACGCATGTGCACGAGACGATCGTCTCCGAATCTACGAGTGTACCGTCGCAAAATTTGCGCGGCAGCACAATATAAACCACCAGGGTACTTTGCTGGAAACAGCGTGTCGAGCAAATCGTCTGTTGCGCGTATCGTCGGGCACAACACGGACCAAAAAAAGTGCGTAATTTATTTTTCACCGTGGTTCAAAAATATCTTAGATTATATCTAGGATTATTAAACAATAATAAAAAAAAAGACAACACTTAAACGATTATTTTTCCGGAAGATACAAGGGAAGTAAGGTAGGTGTGATACTGTGAAATAATAATAATAATAAAAAAAAAAACATTATTATTATTATTATTATCACTATGATAGGTTTTTATTTTTTTGTTTTCGATCAACACAATTCGTGCGGAATATTTTCACCAGGGAGTGTTTACAATGTTTAAATAGTTTCTAAGGCCTATAAAAATGTATAAGTCATTTTTCATGATTAAATAATAAAAAAATATATTCACTAGAATATTAAGAAATATTAGAAAAATTAGAAACTAAAAACACCTGTGAAAAACAATAATATATTTAATTAGTTTGATTGCTATAAATATTTTATATATTTTATATACGTATAATAAAATATTTAATTTAATTTCTAAAAGGTTAAAATTATAGTTCAAGTTCACAATGTTATTGACATACACATATTTATCCAATTTGTTTACATATTATATAATTTGATGTTTTAGATTTTTCATATTTTGTTTGATTTTCATAAAAAATTTTTTATTATTTCATTGTCAATAATTTAAAATAAGTATATTTAGTAATTATTATAATATTTGGTATACTGTATCATTTATTATATATCACTTATATAATTATATTTATATGTATTATACGAGTACAATTTTATATGAGAGGTCTTTTTTTAAACTTTTTTAGTTATCAAAAAATTATTCTAACGAAAAATATTATAAGTAAAATCAGTATATTGAAACAGTTTTAAGAATACTAATAATAAGTAATATTTAATAGTCAATTAAATATTGAATTATGCACTTATACTGATTTTCGCAAATCTCAACAACCAATAATACTAGTTTATGTTTGAATTAAGTTTTTAATTGTCTGTGTTTAGAATGATCAAATGTTAAGTTATAATTTATTATTTGCCTATTGTAGAATCAAAATGATATCTTAGTTATTAGGGGTTTATTCCAATAATATTCAAATGTAATTCTATAATAATCTAAGGATGTAAGGGTTTTGTTACTAATTGTATTTTTGGATTAGATAATATAAAAATCTTGAAATTATGTCATTCTAACTATATATTTAATCTATATTTATTTTTATAAGGCTTTAATGTTTAAATTTCAGTTTAGAATACATCTTATTATAACTTTTTATTTTGTATATCATAATAGATATACTTTATGGTTATCCAGACGAAATTACTAAAGTCATCATACAAAAATTAAGAGTTTTATAATAATAAAGTTGAATTTGGCTTAAAATATCAAATAGTTATTGAAAATCTAATATTGCTATTAGATGAATTATAATATACCTAATACGAAATTTAGTTTACAAGTTTTGAACTAGGTAGCTTTTTTAACGTTGATTTATTCTGTAAATTTTGTTGAGTTTAAATAACTTCATTTTTGAACAATTTTTTTTAAAATACATTTAAATAAAATTTTAGAGGTAAATAAATAATATAATAATATGCTATGTCTAATGAATATATAATATTATAATGCTATAATAAAATCGAACTTTGATTCTGAGCGAAGCGAGGAATGTATTAGTTTTACAAAGATGTTTTTTTTTTTGAAGAGTGAAATCATTTTTTTGGGTAGAAATAATGGTTCGATTATCACAAATAGGGTACCCTTTCGGTACTAAATTTCATCTAGTTGGTACTTTATTTAGCTCATTTTTTGAATTTATCAAAAGTTTTTTCTTGGGACAAGATTAACTACAAAGAAATGACGGATAACTAATTAAGTTTTGAACTTAAAATTTTTTTTTAAGTAATAAGCAATTTATAAATTTTGAACAGGATTTTCAGTGTAATATATTGTATATCTAACTGAGTTTTACAGATTCGTATTTTTTAATGCAATATCATTTCATTCAATTCTTAATTATAATAAACAATACATTTCTCCGAAGTACGAAAGAGGAACGTCCAGAATCAACCTTCCCGCTTTTTTTCATTTGAAAGAAAATAAATTTGTTTTCTTAACCATAAAATTAATTATTTGCGTTTTAAATATCACATAAAACTAAAATATTTTATTTTATTTTACTAATTAATAATTTACTTGCTAAATTAATATAATATTATATAATATAATTGTATTATATATTATGAAGATCAAATATGTATAAGACTAACAATAAATGTATTAATTTAAATAAAAATAATGAACGATAATATATTATTATATTCAATACTGTGTACATATTTAATAATAATATTGTGATTTGTGTTTCAATTTTTTTTTTTTAAATTTAAAAAGAATGTGTACTTTTATCCAAACATTTTTATTAAGAAAAATAATTTAGAACAAAAATTATAATTTTAATATACTGAAGTTATTTTTATATAAACTTAGTGTTATATTGTACAGTAGAAGATGAACAAAAATGTTAAAACGTATTTCATATCATATGGATATTATTATTATTATTATTCGTATAGATGTTGTTATTTATTAATGCCATTATATTATATTTTTAGCACATCAATATCGACGATATTTGACCTATATTATTTAATCACTTCCCCATCATCCTTGTTTTAATACCCTGTTTTCGTAGTTATCTATCTTTTTAATATTTTTATTATTTTAATTTATTACATAATGAAATTAATATTATATTAATAAATATGTATACTAAATAAAAAATACATTTCATTATATTCGTGTAAATGTGATATATTATAGATTAGTTAAAAATATTTATTTATAATAATAATTAGGTAGGTAACTTATTAATTATGTGTTTGTTTTAATTTTTTTTTATTTAGTTTTTATTTAATTGAATGTCTATTTTCCACAAATTAACAGTAGGCACATAGTTGTTTATTATAATGTTTACTTTATAGTTAGCATATTTTTAGAGAATGTTATTATTTATTGGTTAAATAATATTTTTTTATAATTTATAAATTATAAATGAAACTCATAAACATTATTTTTAAAAATATAAACTCAAAATAAATAACCATACTTAGTTTTATGTCATGTAAATATTTCTAAGGCCAAAACGGACAATGATTTATTTAATGGGTTTATAAGAAATTGACCGGAGGCTCTTTGTAATGAAAATATTGTTCATTCAAATGAAAACGTAATGTATGAACATTTGATTAAGTTGATTGACAAACTAAATATACAAATTTTAGTTTAATCATGCGAAGAATTTTAGAATCATTATAATTATAATGAAAAGATTTATGAAGCCATTTGTGTATTAATAATCTTTTCGTAAACGGTGGATCAGGCATTTTTTGCAGAGTGTGTAGAGAAAATTTACTTTTTTTTTATAATTTGTATACAGCAGTATAGTTTTTTGATATTAACAGTCTGTAAAATATCTATAACTTATATTTAACATTTAAAGTATAGAACTTTTAAATTTACGTAACTATTTTAGATATCTGAACTCTGAACGAATTTTATATGAAAATAAAGATTTGTGTAGCAAATATATTATAAATTATAATCGATTTTTTTATGTAGGAAAAGTAACATAAAAAAAAACTTATTTTTCATGTAATTTATATTTTCATTGATTTATTATAATCAATGTAAAAATGAGTTAAAGCACTTGAATTGTTTTTGGATTCACACATGAACTACACCGAATTACGTGTTTTAACTTTTCAACGTTTATTATGACATTTAATCAAAATATTTTTCTAGTAAACGTTTTAACTCGATACCATCAAAATGGTATATATTTGATTTATAATTTATTAAAATACAAAATTTGTATTTCTTAACAATTAGGCTAGATTATTTATTTTTTCAATTTATTTTAGTTTTACAAATTGTTGTATTATGTTTTCTTTCAAAATGTTTTTATTATTTATTGTGTTCTGAATCTTTTTATTTGGATGCGATAATTTGTCATTGATTTTAATTTAACTTTTGAATTGAACTAAAATTTTTAATATTGGTATGCACCTCTAGTATAATAAGACATAGGAAACAAAAAGGAACAATGCATGATTTTACAAAAAGAAAGTGATCGTTTATAGTTATTAATTTAAACTTCTAACATATTTTTTTTTTCATCTTTATTGTTAAAGTAAATAATTTAAGAATAAAAAGAACTTTGGTCATTTATTCTTTCTAAGAAGAAAATAAGGAAGGTTTTCACAGTGAACTATAATTGATAGTTTTAACGTTAATGTGTTAAAATAAAATAATATCTAATGTTCGTATATTTTAAATTTATATTTATTGTTAAAGATAATATTTTGTTTTTATATCGATTTTTACAATTTATAACTAAATTTTTTAAAATAATTAAGTATTACTTAACATAAAAATAAAAATAACTGCATACTAGAAATACATAGAAATACAATTTCTAGAAAAGACATTCCCAAAAAGTCTCATATTTTTTTTGATTCCAAATATAATAATAAAATAATTTTTACTAGTGTTTTCGTGTATCTATAAGTTTTCTGTAAAATATATTAATTATTTGGTCACACTTCAAGATTAAACTCACATATAACAATAATTACTTATTAATAATACGATTATAAATTATTCTTGAACTTTTATATTTTTCAAAATAATTCTAATTTCACTATTTCACATTTTTCTTACGTATTGGCGTATAAACTTTAATATTTATAAGAAAGCATTAAACGAATAAGGAAGTCGTATTTTAACACCTACGCATTACTTTCATATACATATTTTTCACTTCAATAAAGCTTTAGTTTCAATGATTATATAAAACTACTTTAAACCATTATAAAATAATAAATGCACAATTTTTTTTGATTGAAAACTTAGTTTTAATTTGTGTCAAAATGTTTTTTTCAATAAATTTGAATGGAGCCCTAGATATTAGATGTCTCATATAGTTACTAAATTAATGACAGACTAACAAAGTGGCTTGTATTAAAGTCAAATTCGCATTGCATAATGTTATATATTTAATGTAATCATACATTCTTTTTCTTTGAAAGCTCATGTTTTCGTGCATACGCAGTCATAAACATATTATGTGTATAAATATATTTCATGTGAACACTGTATAAAATTATTTTATAGTTTTCGAACATTGGACATTATATATAAAATCTATTAAATTTAAAATTATTTCTTAAATCTTATAAAATATATATTATATTTAACGATAGTCATTATTATAAAAGTCCTCTCTTTTTGGTCTTTTAAAATTTTGGTTGAAAACCCATTGGATCTAAAATATAATTAATAATTTTAAAATTTAAATAAATTGAATTTATTAATAAAATAAGTTTCAGTAAATATTATACCTAAAACCATATCTACAATCTTCTTACAGTAAATACAAATTATATTAAATATAACAATTTTTTTTACATGTAGGTATAAAATAATTGGCTACAAATACAACCCATGCTAGTATTATTCTAAAGAATTACAAATTAAGCTTTTAAATTCTGAGCGAAGCGATAAATTTATTGAGTTTACAATAGTACTATTTTTGTATCTTTTTTTTATATGTGTAAACATTTATTGAGTAGAAATAATGATTCGATTATTAAAAGTAGATTATGCTTTTGATAGAGAATTGAATTTAGTTGGTACTTTATTTAGCTTATTTTTTGAATTCCTCAATAGTTTATATTGGTATGAAAAAAACTACCGAAAATGGTTGAAAAACAATATTCACGGAAATTTTAATTTTGTCGAACTCAATTTTAAATAATTAATGATAACTAATAAAAAACGTAGAGACTTGAATATTTGTTTGAATAATGTCAAAGGTATTTTACATATGAAAAAAATTCTTAGAACTGTTACATTGATTATATATGTTTAGGTGCTTAGATATATAGATATAAAACTTTTTTCTCAATAATGTCCAATATAATTAGCAATTTTGTGTTTTATGGTTTGAAAATCTAATAATTTAATATTTTAGAAGTATGATGACAATCATATATGACAGTCCAGTTTAACACAATTTCGTAAATCAATAGTTACATTTTTTTTTAATAAGCATTTAAAATTGCGATTTTGAGTGAAATTGAAGAAATGTGATATTTTTATATAGATTTTTGTATGTATAACATAAAGTTTTAAATATTGAATACACTAAACATAAAATGTTATATGTAAATACTCGTACTTTTAATATGTATAAAAAACAGTTAGAAAATCAAAAAGTCAATTTTTTTACACGTCTTAAATTTTGAGATTTTACATTGATGTTTGATTTTTTTATTTTTAAATGTTTGAAAACATTTTTTAAACAGTTATACAATAATATCCGTCCCTACAAATCTGGTATGCTTTTGGTAGAGAATTACATTAATTGGTACTTTATTTTGGTAGTTTTTGAAATTCTCAATATTCTTCTAATGAAATAGAAAAAATCATTTATAACAGCAGAAAACTACAAAATTCATAGAATCTACATTTTTGACGAACCTGAATTTCATTATTTTTGGATAACAATTTTTGCTATTGAACTTTATTTGATAAATAAAGAATTGTATGATAATAAATAAAACTTTTTCTCTCATATTGTTTTTTCTAATGCTATTAGTGCATTCAAATCTTAATCATACTTATATAACAAATTAATATTTCACTACTAATATTTATTAGGTGTAGGGGGGGGGGTTGAACGGGTTTAAACCACCCTCTGAAAAAAAAACAAAATTGCTATTAATAATATTTTTTTGCCACCTTTTTTAGATTTTGTATTATAATGTATACAAAACATGTTTATTTTCATTTATTTGTAATGAATTTTTTTATATTATATAACATGGAGGAGGGGTTTGGCTTCATGAATGGTTCTAAAAAAAACTGAGAGAGGACCGACGGGATGAACTCTCAGAATCGACTGTCTGGCTTTTTTTTCTAATACATTTTTTTTGAATAAAAATAGTCCTTATAATTGTTTTTGTTTGGTTATTTTAATATATTTAGCTTATAAAAATTAACAATATTGTACATTTATATAGGTAGTAAATATATTATTCAAAGTCAAGAATGAAAATATGAAATTGAAATATAATATTATGTAGGTACATACAATCTACATTTATCCGTGTTTAAATTTAAATTTACATTATTTATTATTCTGTTTTCTGTGATTACATTTAAACCTTTTATTACAATATATTATTACAACGATTTTATACGTAATGATTACTTTATAAATTCGATTTTGTCTTTACTTATAGTTTCTTTTAATTTTAAATAATGAAGTATTTCATTTCACAATAACTACCGTTGGCTGTTAAATAGTGCTGATAATTGATTACATTGTCAGGAACTTAAAAATAGTGATTTCCTGAAGGGAATCGCTGCTGTGATTAAATTGTGAGTAAAATTAATCAAGTTTACATGAAATTGTCTTCTGTTTTATTCGATATTCTGTTATATTACGTGTTTTTATTATTTGGTTATCTTGTATTTATTGTAGTTACATTGAAATGTACTGGAATCTAAAATTTAGCAATATTTTCTAAGTTCATTATTTAAAATAATTTATATTTACATTTTCGGATCAGTATTTAATTCTTAACTCATAACAATTTATTATGTTATTTATGAAAACTATACTATAAAATACCATTCTTATTATTTATTTTATATTATTATTTCGTATATAGTAGTTATGTTTTTATTTAATATACCAGTACCATTCATAAAATACAGTCTTGTAAAGTATTAAAATAAAAGCATTTTAATACTAGTATTTAAATACATTTTGAAGTATTTTTCGGTATTTTAAATACATTTTTTTAGTATTTTTAATACATTTTAAAAGTATTTTATACGAAAAAAAAAATACTTGTATTAAAATAGGCACCGATAAAAATGTTATCTTTGCATTTTATTTTTAAACGTTATAAATTTAAGCTACTATGAAAAATTCATAATTTTTACACATTTCCTTGCTATTTTTTAGCAATGTACATTGTAATGTACATCAGGACTGAAGGTTATGAAAATAACAAGTATTTTTTATGTAAAGTAACTATTAGTTATATTCAATTGGGTAAACTTAGTAGATTTTTAAAAAAATTTTTAAACACTAGTTAACATATTTAATATTAACGAAAGAGTATTTTTATTCAACTTTAAAATTTTGAAAGTATTTATAAAATACTTTTTTTTTTAAGTATTTTAAAAGTATTTAGAATACAAATTTATTCCAATTTAAATATTAGTATTAAAATACTTTTTCAAAAGTATTTTTTACAAGACTGATAAAACATTAAAACCTCGCACTAAAATATTCTATTCTATACTGTTTATATAATACGAATTTAAAATCAAAATTAGCTTGCATTTTATTTAATAATTGTATCTAGTAGGTAATAATTATAAATAAATAAAAAAATAAATAAGTATTTGTTGCTTGTGTTTATAATTACTGAATTTATTGGATATATTGATATTATGGTTTATATTATACGGAGTTATTTTTTTTTTTTTTTTTTTTTTAGATGAAATAATATAATAAGCACATATAGATTATACATATTATGAATATAGTATATTCATATTCACTCATTTTCATCATTAAATTATTATTTTTGGTTGGTTAAATTTTATTTGTATATATATATGTCATGAAAATATATTTATGCACTTATTAGTTATTTGATAAACTATTTTTGTGGTTAAAATTTATAAATATTATTCATAAATTTACAATTTAAGACAATGAGGATACACAAACACTTTGATAATTAAATAGTCAATTGTTTGAGAAATATTTTATGCTTATTATTTACTTGTACAACCGCAACGATATTAATACTCAGGCACTGTATTTTGTATTCAGACTCAAAGCTCGTTGTATTCCAAAGAAGGTTGGATATCCTTTGACTAATATTGTTCTGAGCTTGTGCAATGTGTCCAGTTTTTGCACAATAGCAATATTAAAGACTCATTCGTTTGACGCTGTATTTATTATGCGAAGCAAGTTATATAAATGTGGCCGAAACTCTATAGAGCTTAAATAGATGCAGCATCTGAAAAACCTCAGTGACTCAAGTTAAATCAAATTACGTAACAACTACGTTTCCCTAAAAGCAGTCAAGTGATTATTATTCGTTTCGTTTCGATTTAATTTATATTATTTGCTATGGATTAAACTTTACCATTAAATATTTACAAATGCATATTTCATAATTAGCCTTATATTTAACAATTTATATGGCGTAAAGTTATAAATACTATAGATAATACAGGATTTTATTCGGAGAGCGTTGGTCATTTATGATAACATAACATAAGAATGGACTTTCTAAGATTACACAAAATTTGGACATTTCCAACCTAACCTATGACAGTATTTAGCCCTATTTTATAAATTTTATACATTATTTGCTCCTTATAAATTTGCCTCCCTAGGCCATTATTATATTTTACGAATGATTATTTATTACGCTATTGATAATACTGTTTAGTAACTCTGAAATAGGAACAAGAAGTTTAATTTTCTTTATAAAACAAACAAATAATTTATGAATTTACTTTTGTATTATTAACTTAAGCCAATATAAAATAAAAATTTCGTAATAAAATAACCAATCGACTATAAAAATAATGACAATATACTTTAAATTACCACCTTACATAATAATATGTAACCTAATAATGTATAAATATGATATGTTATGTAAACTGTCTTATTTATTTAATGTAAAGCGTATATATCAAATTATATGTATTAGATTACCTATTATATTTAATTAAAATAAACAAATCACATTTCAATTTATGATTAGTTCAGAATATTTTTAAAAATCTTATTAATGTAGTATATACTATTATATTATTGGGTACTTTTAATAAATTTGTACGTAAAAATTAATTTTTTTTTTTTTATTAATGTATTTGCTTTTTAATTAATTAACATTTTATATAGAAATATAGAAATATAAATACATTTTTAATAATTTAAAAATCAAATTAGATTATAGAAAACAATTTGTTATAAAGAAAATGATATTAAAATGAAATAAAAACATATTTACAATTATGATAATGTAACAGCAGTAATTATTTAATTTTAATAATTATTATTTTCATATAATAGATACATTGTATTTATTAAATTTATTTATTTTCATTTTAAATATAATTTAATTAGGTTTAAAATATTTGAATTTTCGTATAATTGGTAGGTACTCATTAAAAATATATAATTATTTACAGTATACACTATGCATTATACAGAACACATAATAAATTCATGACTATTTATTACTACATTTATTGCTATTATCTATTGTATAATATAATAGGTATATAAACATTTATATACATAAATATGTAAAAATAAAATGATTTTGTACCGATTTAAAATGTATATTATTTTAACTTCTAAAAATAAGCATATTAAAATTAGCCTAAAATATTTAGAAGTTATATTTTAACATTAAAATTAATTTTGATGTAGTACGAGTAAAGTATATATTTTTCACAACTAATAGAGGCACTTTGATATAAACTTTTATTATCAACTTATAAGAATAATATAAAGATATATGAGTAGAGTAGGTAATGTATGATTATACTTATTTTTTGTTTTATTAAAATGGAGCCGATTTCCGTTTATGACTCTGTTCCATAAAAGTTATCAACAAACTTTTCCTAGAATAATAAATAGTAAACCAATAACTTATATTAAAAATATTTATTATTCAAAAATGTTAGGTTAGTATATTATTACAGTAAATTATATAATTTAGTTAATATTATCATTGCGATGTTTTACATACAGAGATATTTAATTTTTTTTTTTATGACTATAAACACTATAATTTGCTTACCTTTTACTAAGGGATTAAAATAAATGCATTTAAATTTTGAACAATTTAAAAAATATTTGAATTAGATTCTGCAAAGATAACTTAGTTAAAGTTATAGTTAAATAAATAAACTAAATATTTTTCAAAATTCTGTTTCATTATTAATTAATTAAATTATACATTATAAATATGATAAAAATATATTTGTACCTTTTTTTTTTTTTTTATGCAATCAATTTTATCATAACGTTGTGATAACTGACAATTAATAACTCTTTATATATATATTATTATAGTTGTATGCATAAAATAATTAATTAAGAAATCGAAAAAAGGTCTCTATTGAAGATTAAACAAATAAAAATGATTATTCAAATTTTAAATTTTATTTACTCACCTAGGAACCTAGTATTTCTAAAGTTTTAATTTAATATTATAAACTTTCATTATTTTATTTTTATATCCTGATTGGTGGTAATTTATAACTTAAAATTAGTTATGTTAGATATTATTATTTTTTTCGTTAAAAATATATAACGATATAAAGCAATATTTTAAAATAACACTATTTTGATGATAATAACAATACTCCAGTTAGATTTGATTAGAAACGTATCGAATTTTATGATTGTAGTTTTTATACATAAATATATCTAGTAAATTAGATTTTACTCTACTATTTTCTACAATTGACAATTTTTATCATAAATAAAATACAAATTATAATTCTTAAATTATTATATTAATATGTTCATTTTTAGTTTAATAAAATTATAAAATTAATACTCATGTAATAGTATATTTTTTAAAAAAGTTATACTTTAATTATATATTAGAAGTGAGTTTGTAATAGATATAAAATTATACAAATAAATTGTTAGGAAAATATTATAATACTTTTAAAATTAATTTGTAGAAAGTTGTTTGGACACCTTGTAGATTATATGGAGATAATTATATGTAAAATTTAAAAAAACCTAAACTAACCTAAATTAAAATGTAAACTTTTAAGATAAGAATATTAAATAAATGTACTTTTATTTATGAGTTTCTAATTTATACATATAATTTATTACATATATCTTGTCATTTTTTTTAACATTCCTACAATTTAAATATTAATCGTTTAACTAGCATTTTTATATCCGATATAGTTTGACCATGGAAATTTGAATCCTAAAAATAATGAAGTACATTCGTACAGACGTACATAATTTATTATGTAGTATAAATAACCATAAATAATTGATGTAATTGAGTATTTGATGTATAAAATTATACTACCCAAATATGTGTTATTTTGTCTTTAACAATAAATGGATAATTTCTAAAAGTTATGATAACGGGAAAAATAGTGAGCAGAAGGCTTTGTTTGCTTATGGGAAACTGATTTTTTTATAAATTCAAAAATTTAAAAATTAAATTAAATACAAATTTAAGCTTAAATTATAAATAATAATAATTTTAATTAAATATTTTTATAATTATAATTTATAACTACTGATTTGTAATATAAGAATAAAATTATTAAACTTTTTAAATTCATATATTCACCGAAAAATTTGTAAAAGACAAGATGATCTTTTTCATAATGATATCAAAGATATTGAATGACGATATCTAGGTCGGTGGGATGTTAGTATAATGGCTAATTACTGCTGGTGTTTAAAACTGAAAAACAAAGTCATAAAAGAAAATCAAATACATATAATTTATATGAACCAGTAAAAAAGATAACTAAAAACAACATACTAGAAGTCTAAAATAACTTAATATTATTTTTAAATACTTAAAATTTAATTATGTTAAATGTTTTTAAATAAGTATGTTTAATAATATTATTTTGTATTTCACTTTATTTAATTTGTAAGAGTTAAATTTAAAAATATTTCAAATATAATGATATCGTAAATTCATACATTATTCTAACATAAATTTCCTTTTATGTTTAAATGTTTTTTTAATGTTTTAATAAGTTATTTTAGTCAATACAAAAACTCATTAAACAATACAATATCTTAAATATTTACGAATATTCTTCTATTTTCTCTATTATTCATAAATTAATTAAAAAGTATTAATAATAAATTGTTCATAATATTTATTATTTTTAGATTCTGAGCAAAGCGAGAAATTTATTGGTTTTACAAAGTAATTTTTTTTCTTATTTAAACCTTTTTTCGGGTAGAATTTTCCGATTATCGTAAGTAAGGAATGTTTTCGGTTAAAAATTGCATTTTATTGGTACTTTATTTAGCTCCTTTTTCGAATTGCTTAAATATCCCTATGGCCCTTGTGACATAAAAAAGTACCAAAAAACGATGAAAAATGGGCAAAATTGTGATTGTCGTGAATTTTATTTTACATATTTTGGGATAACTAATATAGTTTTGTACGTAGGTAGTTGTAATTGTTTTATGTATTATACATATAAGAAAACATTTTGGAAGTGTAGAATTAAATTTTTTTATATGATTGCATTCAAATCTTAATTAAAATAAATCACTCAATTTACAATGCACTAAAAATGCAATAATAAAAATATATGCATTTAAATGTATTTAAATGTGAAACGAAATTACATATGATTGGCTTATGTTTTACTTGGCTGTTTTCGTGACTGTGTAAAAAAAAAAAAAAAAATATTGCAATATATAAATAATACAAATCGTTTACCCTGCTCATTAAAGTATAGTGTTATTTCCTTAATATGAAAAATACCGCGTTGTAAAATGAACAATTAATTTTATACGTTCGAAATATCCCGTGGAAAAAAAATATTAACTACCTATAATTAGAAATACAGAGTAAACATTTATACAATTCATTTTTTGTTTCAAATTTTTTTTAAATTTTAACCTCATGTCATATTGAATTTTTTTCAGACAATGAACTGAACACGGTATCGGCCTAACCGCACAGTTTACCCAGTCTCACCCGTTCTAACGATTGTCGATGATGTATACGGAGAACTGTTAGTGCGTGTTCGGAACGAGTTACGGACGCGGTGATCATATACCACGAGCCGCCGTCGAGTAGCTACCATGGAAGTGATGGACTCGAATCCGACCACCGTGTTGCACTCGATCAATAAGGGCGTTGTGGATGTTTCGCCGAACGTGCACAATAACTGGCCCGACGTGGACAACGTGACGAACTCATCCTTGTACTCAACGCTGCCGTCCAACATGAAATTCAACGAGGGCCACGTTCTGGCCATAGTCACATACAGCATACTCATGGTGATCTCGGCCGTCGGGAACATCACGGTGCTCACGATCATCCTGAAGCGCAGGCGCAAGTCCGGGACCAGGATACACGCGATGCTCATGCACCTGGCCATCGCCGATCTGCTGGTAAGATTATTGTTGGTCCTGTTGCTCCTTCACCGTAATAAATCTCGGAAATCCGTATAAATTTACGCGTTATTGTGTGGGTGGTGGGTACGTGTCATACTATAATAATAATCAATAAGTGATGAATGATAAATGATCAAAACAATGTTATCGTTATAAAATAGTTCGGTTTAAAAATTGGTTTTAGTCAATAGAATTCAAAGTTATTTTTTAAACTTTTTATACGAGCTTGGTTCAATTCGATTTGTCGATTTTCGACGGACGTCTAAATAGTTTATAACGTGGTATGTGTTTCATGAAATTATCAATCGGAGACCACGATGAAAGCAAAATGTAAAAATTAATACTAGGTATATAAATATATAATTAAATTGCTGGTATTTACATTATGGTACGTTTTATACGGTGACAGTCCATGATAGCTGGTGTCGTGAAATCGCGGTAGTACAACTGTCACACTGTCATAACAACTACTGTCAAATGATTTACACCACGATACGGTTCCAAGACAACCACTGTCACGACTTGGACTGTTATAAGTTTGTTTTGATACCTAAACAGTAAAGACTTTAAGATATCTAACTAATTAATTCTTGTGCTGTTTTGAACTTTTAAACACTACAGTGGTCAAATACTATACACATGTAGTTTTGTTATTCTTTGTTTAAATATGTTCAAGTTAATATCTCAGTGGTCAATTATAATAACTTATTATTTTACAATTATTTCTACAAAAAGTAACATTTATTCTATAATTTTTTTTGTTTTTTTTTTTTGAGGTGGTTCATTTAAAATTAAATAAGGTATTTATATCAAATTATAAGAACAATAAACATTTAATAACAATTTTATTATTGATTACCTAATGTATTTTCGAGTGGTTCAGTTAAAGAAACCCGTTTTCCATTTGAACTATTTTGTGAATTTTTGAAACCTGAATATTTTTCTTAGTCAAAAATGAAAATAAATAATAATCATTTTTATATATAGTTTATATATATTTATCGATAACTTTAAATAATTTTAAAACACTTCAAAAAGAGCAAAGTGATCCTATATTTATACTTAAATTGTGAGTGATAATAATATTATGTGTATATACAAATACATGTGTATGTAATAGCAATATTGTATTATAACATGCTGCAGTAACACAGAACATTCTGTGTCGCAGTAACGTTACATTTTTCAACACGTTCATCTATAGAACAATAATTATACTATAAAATAAATATTTGTATAACTGTTTTTAATATTATTAATAATATAATATTATCTACTATTTACTATTCTGCTATCACTATATAATATCATCTTATAATTTACTATGTACAATTTGTAGTGTAGTTATGATACATTTGTAATATACATATTTTTCGTACTTTCGTAATTGGTTAGTCTATAATAGAACCTTTATCATAGAAGTATTTTAATTAAGTATCTCGTAGAAAGATGTCCCAGATCTATTTACTAATTGCAATATCTCGGCGAAAAATTAAAATTTTGAATGCAGTATTTTTTCAAATTATTATTTAGACAATGGACTATATATTACTTTTATTACGTTTTTAAAAAAAAGACAACTCATAAAGAAATAAAAAATAAATTTCTTTATTTTTATAAAATATGTAAAACTTGAAGATAGCCATTTTAAAGACTATATTTATATGATAATTTTAACGTGTCGATTTTTTAATTTATTTCAAGATTTAAATTTTTAAAATTTTTTTAATTATTGGAAAAATCATAATTCTGATGTCATTATAATAGCGTATATATTTCATATAGTCTGTGATTAAATCGTGAATGCGAAACTAATATTATCAATATTATAATAAGTGATATAATTTGTAGATTGATAATAATTTTTCGATAAATATTGATAACTGAGAGTCTGAGAATCTTTACAAGATTACAGCAACTGTTAAACCTTAGAAAATACATACATATTATAAATATATACATGTATTACCTAATTGTTAAACTGTGGTGAGCACTGAGAGCATTCATGATAATATTTATAAAACAAATTTGCACCAAGATATAAAAATATTAAAAATAATGATGTCATTTCTCCATTAAATTAAAAAATTTCTTAAAAATCGAAATCTTAATTAAATTAAGAGATCGACACGTCAAAATTTTCACATAAAATATATACTCTTAAAATGTTTATCTTCAAATATTTCATAACCTTAGGAAAAAAGAGTTAATTTTTTTATGAGACGTATATTTTTAAATAAGTAATAAAAATAACATTATAGTCCGTTGCTTAAATAATAATTTGAAAAAAAACTGCATTCAAAAATTGAAATTTTTCGCTGAGATATTACAATTAGTAAATAGATCTGGAACATCTTGTATAATGAAAATATCTATTAGTTTATTAGGGTTTGAAATGAGTGATAGTGATTGACTTAAAACAACCAGCTTTTCAATTTATAGATATTACATTCATAACTATATGGAAATATAACCTTTTGTTTTTTGTTGTAAATATAGAAAAGTGTAAAAAATGTTTTATAAAAAAATCAATTATCTTTTATTAAGCTTAAATATAAATTAATGTTTCCCTTCACATCAATCAGTCGAATAATTTATTTTTAGTAAGAATTCATTTAATATTTATTTATTTTTTAGTTTAAAATAATTTTATTTTGAATCAAAATATTGTTTTATAGAACATTATTAACAATAAGTTTATAAAATATGATTGATGGGAGTGGGATACTACATGGCGATGTCACTCAACTTTACTTTTTAATTATATTCTTTAGTTTTAATTTGTAATAAGTTGATTTTGTTTTTAAATTAAATTAAATTAAACTTTAAATTAAAATTAAATTTATAGTTTAGCTGTGGTTTAAATTAAAGTGGCAATTATTATACAGATCTGAATAATTTTCTGAGTAGGCTAAGAATAACAGATTTTATTAAAAATTTAACGCCATCTAAAGAATCTTATGATTTATGGTTCAGTATTATTTTCATTAAATACTCATTGTTCTGTTATAACAATGATAATTACAGATATTATATACCTGTATATATAGAAACACATATTTTGATTAAAAAATTTTAACGCAAATGTTGGTGTTAGTAAAAATGTTTATAGGTAAATTGAGGTGTATGGTGATAAAGAATTGGTTTTGTTTTGTAAAGTTAAGTTAGAATAAATTATATTGTTTTAAAATTATGAAAAATATAACTTCTAAAAAATATTGCAATTTAAAAATATGTAGTAGAGTAAAAAAAAATTATTCGAGTTTTACAAAAACCATTTATTTGTTATTTTGTTATAATGTAATACATGTGTACTACGAGATCATGAAAAAATGGAATTTTGAATTTTTTGTTTTCCAGTTATAAAACCAATTTTAACTGGGTTGATTGATTTGGCATGTAATATCGTTTGGATTTGAGTGATTTGTATTTTACATATAATATATTTTTATTTATATTGTGATAGGTTTATTTGGGAATATGACGTGAGGTATAAAAACGATAGAGGGATACTGGTAATACGTAAGAGCAATGATTTATAGTTTTTAACTAGCAAAAAATATATATCATAGTTTTATATAGTCATAGAAATTACATACAAAAATTAAAACTATTAATAATTCATTCAGAGAAATGTTTTACGGTTGAAATATCCTAGCTATATTATAAGAATAAGATGAAAAATATTTTTCTTGATGTAGTTAAAACAAATTTAATTGTTTAAAGTATTTTTTTTTTTTTGCTCATAAATTAATTAAATTTTTTTCATTAGTAAACACATTTTTTTATCAATTGGAAATTTCTGATAAGTACAAGTAAAGTAAATAAATTATATTTTTTATCAATCTTGTAAAATGTAGTTCCGTATGTGTTACTTTAAAATATCTTCCTGAATATCTATCTTTAGACGCAATATTTTCAATTATAACTTAACAAAAATCGGAGTTATATTAAACTATATTGTAAATAATATTTCACATACTTAGGTAACAAAATATTTATTTAAAAATCCTATCATAGCTATTTGATATAAACATAGCCGGATTAAGGGGGGGGGGGGGTTTAGCCGGGGTGGAAGCCCCGGGTGCCTCTCAAATACAAATGTGATATGGGCCTATACAATTTTAAGCCGATACACATTTTTCTGTAATTTTAAATTATAGTTTAGGTACCTATATTTTTAAAATAACAATTTTTTTATCTACAAATCAACTAAATACATATAAAATTACTTTAGTTGAAAAGACGCATTTTACTGTTATTTTCATTTATATAATTAATGATTATTAATAGTATTTATACACAGTGATACTGAAATTTTTTTGTTTATAGCTCGCTTAACTAAAAATCGTATAAATAAATTGATTTGAGTATCACAAACTATATTTCAAAGTATAAAAATGATGTAGATTCTACTTTGTTAAACGAACTTGTACAGTTTAGAGTATACTGGAGGCTTTATCAACCGTCTTTTGATCCACTGATATTATCAAATTATTTCACTGGATTGGAAATCAGTCACTCGAAGAAGTATTTCTTTATATATTATTTACATCTTTAAAATTATATTTAACAATTCCTGTGGCTATATATTCTGCTGAGAGAGCTTTTTCAAAATTATCTAGAGTAAAAAATAAGCATAGAACCATTCAAACTTAAAAATATGTAGACATACAAATTATTTTATATTCTGAGAATGATTTGATAAAATCAATAGACTTAAATTAAGTACTAAAAGAGTTTGCTTTAAGTAAAGCAAGAAAAAAAAAGTTAATTGAAAAAATAGTTTTTGTTTATATACGAATATTGACTTTTTTTTACCCTTATTATAATATTTTACTGTTATTTATATAAATAATATACATAACAACATATGATATTTAATTTGATACTTATTGCAAAATTAAAAAAAAATTACTATTACATAGTTTATTTATTTTATATTATAATTAGAATTACTGATTTATGTAAATAATAACACATATGTATTTTGTTTGTTTAATTATCTATGTTGAATATTAATAGGTATTTATGATTTTATGTAAGTTATATTATATTTCTATGTTATATTTTTATTTTTAGGTTACTTTTCTGATGATGCCATTGGAAATAAGTTGGGCATGGACTGTGCAATGGTTGTTTGGTGATCCACTTTGTCGTATTATGTCATTTTTCCGAATATTTGGATTATATCTTTCCAGTTTCATATTAATTTGTATCAGTGTAGATCGGTATGTAATAATTAAAATATATATTTTAATTTTATAGCTCCTATAATAATTTATAATATTTGATTATGAGTTTGCACAACTCGTTAAATTTTAAATTGAATTCTCGTGTACGATTGACGATAAAATAAGTAATCAATAGTATAGAATGGTAGCTGAGGAAGTTTATAATGGTCTACGTGTCTGTGTTTTTTTCACCACCGGATCCGCTCCTATTAATCCATGTCTACATATTATTGATCACGAGTCAGAATTAATTACTGGAGGGTTAATATTAAAACTGACATCTTTATGTATAAAATTATAAATTTAAATGTTTAATTTTTTTAAAATTTCTTTTCTTTCTTTCAAAGTTATGGAAAATCAACGATATTTCATTAATGTTGTACAGTTATTACTTTATCAGGGTTAATTTATCACATGTTTTATTAGTTTTTGTTTGTGAAAATTGTATACGTAGTTTTTTATATCATGATGAGTCATTAAAATTTAATTAATTAAGTTTTTATACTTCAATTTGAAATTATGCAGCTATTATGATGATGAAAATAATACATTTTCTATGTTCTAAGGCCTAGGTTAAAATATTTTATCCATCTAATTTGTGTTGATAAATTTACATATATTATCTATCCATTTATTGCAGATAAATACTCCATAACGTTAGAAGTCCTTAAATATAAATAAACATAAATATTTATTCATTAATGAATTAACAGTACCGACAGTACCTATAATAAATTATGTCAATTATTTGCATATTTTTATCTGTAAATATAAATTTAACAATTAATAATTAAATTAAAAATTAAACATTCTATTATGATAAATATTTACGCTAATGATCGAATTATGACTATTATAAGCAATTTAAATCTTTAATAATATATACCTACTTATACCTATATATATAATAATATACAAAAAGTATATTATTTACACTTAACAATAATTGATCAAGAGTTTATTATGAACAACTATTGTGCAATTAATGAGTAATACATCAAAACTAGGTGAACCTTATAAAATACCTATACCTACTGATTCATACCTCAAAAACATATTATACATATGTATAGGTACAAACTCTGAATTAATCAACTAGGAGTTAGATGATTAATATTATTTATAAAAAATAAATTCTGCAGCTAGAATTGATCATCATCTATAAAGAAATCACATATATCTTATATCTTATGTTGAATAAAAAAAATTTTTTTTGTTTCTTTCTATATATTGTCATACAGAGTATTTGAGTAAGAGTGTACTAATCAATTTATGTATTATTTATTGGTTTCCACAGTTTACAATGATAAAATTAATAATTTATCAGTATAATATAATAAAATATCGATCGCTATAAAGTAAATATATACCTATTGAATATGCATTTTAAATTTTAATATATTTATATCTTACGTTTTAAAGAAGTATAATGTTTATATTTATGTAAATATTTCCTTCATATCAATAATTTTATACATTACTAGAAGTTAAATTTTTAAAAAAACCTACAAAGGAATGTGTGATAATACTGCTTATGTTTTATGTTATGTCATAAGTAAAGCTAACAGTTATTATTATGTGCTTATTATATAATAACTTCGTATTAAAATTAATTTTTCCACTTAAAAAATTATTTTGACATACTTAAATTTTTGTATAAATGCGCTTAATAAATTTGAAATAAGTAGGTAACTTAATTCATTGTATTAATCATTTATTTTATGAACTTTACTTTAGTAATAAGTACTCTTGTGATTTATTATATAATATTTTATTAATAAATAAAAACTTAATTTTTTTTAGTTTATTTCAATTACGATCTTCTGAAATAATGCATAAATTATTGCCTGTTTACTCAGGTAGATTTAAAATCTTTAAGTGAAGCATTAATCAAAGGATTTTAAATATCTGAGAAATTGAACCTTTTTTTGAAACTTAATTTAATGGTACCTATCTAAAATATTGCTAATTAGTTATTACTATATAAATTAGACTTCAGTTTTAAATTAAATGTAAATATTATAAGTTACCGACAATATTTTAAACTTATAACATGAATATTGTATAGAACATATTTTTTTCCTAAAGTCCTATTACAATAAATTAAAAGTTTACAACAAGATTAATATGTATAAGTGTACATTAGAGTATATTGGGGTACCTACCAATATTTTCGATTAATAATATTGAACACTACATCATTTAAATATATTAGTACAAATGAATATTTAAATTTAAGTTATAATAACTATTTTGATTATTTTGATATTAGATTTTAAGTATAAACAAGTAGTGAGTGCAGTGAGTTTATAGTAGATACCTACATTTCAAATATCTTAAACTATTTTGAAAATTAGATTTTCAATAAAGTCACGATTTTCATAATGTTGATATATTATAAAGTTATGTGTCTAAATTAACTAATTGAGAGAAAATAATAAATTTTAATAACAGAAAAATATATATATCTATATAAAGTATAGAATATTTTTTAAAAACATTCTTAAAAATTGTTAATAGAAATCATAGAATATAATATTATATTGTATATATATATATATATAAACTATTAATTTATGAACAATTTTAAACTATTTTATTGTAAAAATTACTTGTTATATATTTAATCATTTTAAATTGATAAATATTAAATGAGATTTATTAATTTTTCCATTTTTATTATATTATTTAACCCAATCTATCCAAACTTTATATAATTTACTAAAATTAAAGCATCAGAAATTTCAATTTATATCTTATATATTAAATACTTATTATTACTATTTAGCGTTTTCAGTGACTCTTTTACATAGAATATTTTTTTTGAACTTATTTGCATAATTGCTTTTATTGGATATCACTTCCAATATATATTCCAATATAATAATTGTCTATTTTTTTTTTTTTTAATATTGCAATAAATAACTTATTGTTTTTTTTCTAATAAATTATAAATTATGACAAAACCATATTATTTTAAACATATTTTCAGATATTTAGCTGTTTTGCAACCAATGCGACTATATCAAATGGATCGCAGAGGAAAGTTAATGATTGCGGTTGCTTGGATTGCATCAGTTATTTGCAGCTTACCACAGGTAAAATATATACTTAATTAGATAATCGGATTAACACTGCCATAGGTATTATTATTATGTCAAGAAAAGGTCATTATTTATTTATAGTTTTGTACAATTTGCAAATATAAAAAGTTAATTTCAAAATTAATAAGTAATTAATTTAAAATTATCATTAAACTGGCCACAATTATTAATTTTAATAAAAGTAGAGTTTGTATTGAAGTATTTACTATTTTAAATTATTTTTATATTTTTATCATATAGTTTTTGATTGGATAATAAATCGTTATTAAAAAATAATATTCGTGCATAACAGTTATATAATAGATGAAAAAAGAACTTTTAGGCAATAGGCTTATTAATAATAGATTTGTATTTAATTTATTAACAATATTTTTATTTACCATGTCAACAGACTTACATATTTCACGTGGAACGACACCCTAACATCACTTGGTTCGAACAATGCGTCACTTTTAACAGTTTCCCGTCCAGATTACATGAGTTGGCTTACTTATATTTCGGCATGTTCATGATGTATTGGTTGCCTCTAATAGTTATACTATTCTGCTATGCTTCGATCATCATTGAAATATATAGAAGGTCCAGGGAATCTATTTGCGGTCAAGGTAAGTTACAAAACTTATCTGACATTGTATTGATCGCCCAAAATGAACACGTTAAAAATTAAACGTGTAAATTCCGCCTGAAATGTAAATAATCATATCTGTAAATAACCTTATCAATTAGAATAATTTGAAATATAATGATTTAAATTTACAAATATTTTATTAATTTTACTAATATCCGTAGTTACATTGGTAAGATATTTTTTCTTTTAACGAACACATATAGAAATAGCCATGTGCACATTATAATATGTAACATAAATTAAACATTTAACAGTAAGCATTTTAATATTTTAATAAACTGTTTTTTTAATCTCAAATTTAAGTTGTGTTTTTATTAATACTATATCCACGTTTTTGATTAGCAATACAATTTTATTTTATTTAATGTTTGTTTCCGTATAACGCAATCATTATTATTAAAAAAAAACTCAAAAATTAAACTTTAAACTTCATGAAAAAAAAAAAAAAACTATAATATTATTATCCATAAGTACGAAATTTAGTTATGCAAAATTTTAAAGTGTTCACATTTTATTAAGAAGGAATTTACATGTACACATATATTATAGCTGTAAATCTATTGGGATGGATATTGCTTTTTCGGTTTAAATTTATATGTGTACATCTGAACGCAGATTTTAAAGTTAAAGTTCGTCCAATGCACAATTATTATTAATAAAAATAATCATCAGTGACTGATGGCATATTAAATATAAATTAGAATATAAATTAATAATATTAGAGTTTATAAACATTAAATTAATAATTTATTGCGAAAATATATACATACGTGTATATAATTATGTATAGTCAATAATTTTTTAATCAATCGTTAACTGTTTTCTTTTGTATTTGAAAATTAAAATATCAATATTAATATTAATATTTAATGTAAATGGGGCGGTACGGTACAGTCTATCAGTATTGAATACGTAATCTTTTATGTTCCTCTGTTATAATTTAACTACAATACATTAATTGAAAAAAAAAAACTTGATTCAACTTCCATTTACAATTATCTAGTATTTACATAATCATAATAGTTCGATTCATCAAAAGTAAAATGAATTGTATACGGGTTCCTACATACTTTATTTATATTTTTTTTAGTGGAGCCATTTTTAAAAAGTATATAAAATGAAAATATTTAAATTCGTAAAATAAGAATTTAACTCGAATGATCTAGAGCAGCAATTCCCAAACTTTTTAGCCGGTTGTGCCCTTTTTCTGACGATATTTAGCCATGTTGTTCTTCAATGATTACCACACGAAACATGAATAAAAATTGAACAAATAAATTATATAAATTGTAAATATTTTTTATTATTTTCATATAGTACCCCTGAACTAAGCACGAGGTGTAATTAAAGCACCGCGTGGTTCATAGTTTGGGAACCTAACCCACTGACCTAGAGTAAAAGAATTCCAGAAATCGTTTAAACTTCTTTGCCTTGTAGATGACCAATAGACTAAATCCTGGCCAATATTATCATTAAAATTATTTTTTATTATTTATTTCTAAGTTATATTTATATTATTATTATATTATATTATATTTTTATTTTATTTATTAATTTTATTTACTTTGTATTTAATATAAAATTAAACACATAATTTTTTTCTGACAATTCCAGGTATAATATTAATATTAATGCTGAAAAATGCATAGTCTAAACATTTATTTGTCACTTAGAAATGTTTTCTGACATAACAAACAAAATTAATTAATTAATTAACAAAATCAATAACATTTTGTTGAACATAGATAAATTTATGTTATTTATCACGTACTCACGTTTTAATTTGGGAGATTGTGACGACATTAATTTTTAATGAAAAAAGTTAATAAATATTTGAGTTACATATAATTTAGAATGAGAAATTATAAAAACAATGATTTAAAAAATAAAACGGTACATATAACTATGCATACAAAATAAAAACAAAACAAATATACAATGTATTTTATCAGAAATGTAGTTATTTTTAGTGTAATTGTAATTTGTTACTTATTTGTTTGTTATTTAATTATTTCTATTATTATTTCAGGTACAGATAATGTGCGACGTTTGGGATTTTTAGGACGAGCTAAAAGCAGAACTTTAAAAATGACAATCATAATTGTCATAGCATTCGTTGTGTGTTGGACGCCATACTATATTATGTCAATTTGGTAAGTGTAGTTTGTTTAAATAAGATTTTATAATTTGAAAGACTTGATTAATACTTGATTTATTACATATTTTTTTTTTATATAATGAAAAATAATATTGTTATTATTCAAATAAAAAATAAAATCATATACTAAATTATATATAAATTAAATTAATCTGATAATTGAAATACGTGTTAAACAACCGTAACTTTTCATTTAGTTTACATTTTTACGGAGTAAAAACGCGATACGCACATTTAATTATCCGGTGTTCGAAAACAACATCTAGTAATATGTTTATATAGTGGTTTCGATGATATTATTGTTTATCGGTACCTACGATCTAATAGCTTTGTATATGGATTCATATGAATCAAATATATTACTATGTATTTGCATTTGAATTTGCATTACGTTTTAATCATAATTTATCGTAATTAATCATAATTTACATAGAATCGTCATAACTATTTAATTATAATATAATATTTTATGTATTGTAGATATTATTTAAAATACAAAGTATATAAAATAATAAACTGTAAGTAGGTTAGGAAAGTTTGTACATTTTACATTCTTATCAACATAGGTATTAACATTATCATTCTATTCAATACTGAGAACTGAAAAATTATTATTACTATTAACATTATAGGTTTAATTACAAGAACATTGTTATAACTATACAAATACCAATTAGTCGTTAAGATTAATAGATTTAAAAATATTTGTTTACACAGATCTCTGTAAACATAATATCATAACAAAACATATTTCATAAGAAATTAGGTAAAAACGTTAAACCAATATACTTACTGCCTTGTTAAAATAAGATTTACGATATTTATTTTGGAGTCATATAAAATAAGAAGAAAAATTGACGTGCTTCGAAATCTAGCGTTCTGTGTGACTTTAAAAAAAATTAATATTTGTTCGCCGAGTTTAAATCTTTATATGTAATATAAACTTCTTTGGATAAATAATATTCATTTCAACTAAATAAATAAAAAAACAATTTAAAATAAATTATTTATTATACGTAAAATCTGACATATTATATTTTGCAAGTTTTTTTTATATTTGTTATATCAAATATGAAAAAAAAAAAATACATACGTGTAAGAATAGTTTATTTTAAATTATAAAATACGTTTAAAAAAATCAATAACAATAGCCAATTTTTTTTACCTAATTTGGTCTATCATATTGGAGAAATTATATTATATTTATAAAATTAAACATGTATAAGTACATTTATTTAACACTGCGTGTTAATTAATTAATTTTTCATATTTGTATATAATAGTGACCAATAATTTAGTATATAACATAATAATTATTGTATCATATATATCTTATTATATTATATATAATTATAAATTATTTATATATATTATATAATATAGATTAACAATACAAAAAACTAAGTAGTAGTACACGTTTATAGGTTTATTAAAGTTTTAATTCTAATGAAATCATAAATAATTACGAATTATACATTTTATAGTGTTCAGTTAATGTAAATGCATAATGCATTTTAATTTTTTATTATTACATTTAACTTTTTTAGTGGTTATTTCCATAAAGATATTAAAATGGTTCAGTAGATTTTCACGATTATATTGCTTTCCATTTATAATGCAAATTTTGTTTCTAATAATTCCATGAATATGATACTTCGAAGATAATGCAAATATTTTTAAATACAAGGCATTAAGTTATAACATAAAAAGACTTAAGAATATTTAACTTTAATTATTTCAATTAAATGACGTACCACGAATTTACGAATTTATCTTAACCAGAAATAATTTATTGTATTCAGTAACTTGATTAAAATGTATAAGTTTCAATATAATACGTTATTACTTTTGCTATATTTCCTGCAACAAAATAATAATTTTTAAAAAAAAACGATTCATGTTGTTTATAGTATATTATAAACAATTAACATAATACATTATTAAATTTGTGTTTTGGTGAATACGATCTACTAGGTTTAGAAACAAAACACTATTAAGTTGTTTTATTTATTGACAGTTATAATACATATAATATATATTGAACCAATACTACTTACTTACCTCAATTTTTACGTTTGAATAAAATAAAATAATAAGGGGTTTTAAAATTCAAATAAAATATATTTTTTATATACACTTGAATACACTCAACATCAAAACCCGGATACTCTTATTTTAATTAAATTTTCTATTGAAATCGAATTAAAATAATCTAACAAGTTATAGGTATTTGTATTACAATTAGGTACCTATAGTCATGAATAAGTTCCAGAATATTTATGAACTATAATAAATTATTGATAAACATAAAGCGATTATTTTATTTTCGATAAATTTACATAGTATACCTATCATAATATATGACCCAAATGATCTTATTTAAACCATTACATATATTTCGACTTGTAGAATATTTTTAAATTTATATTTAATTATTATACCCGAATAACATTTGTATTAATATGTGAAATTTATAATACTATATTTATTTATTTATTTTAAAACGACCATACAATTTATGTGAATTTGTGATTATTTAGTATTTAATTAGTCTAATAACAAGGTAAATTGTCCTGGATTTTTTTAAATGTCTTAATATAATCAACAATATATATAATTTTTTTATATCATATAATTTATACTCATAATAAATTTTGTTTAATAATCATCCCCCCCCCTGAAATAAGGGCCAAATAATATGTTTTTTCACAATAGGTATTTCGTTTATTATTAGTAGGCACGTTATAATTTATTAACAATTAATAATTAAAAATATTTATATACAATGTAAATAAAAATAATAAAAAATTGAGAATTTATTGTTTTCATTATTTAGTTAAAAAATACTTTTAACGTAAACATATCTTATACACACATGATATGTTTTAATTATTCTATCTTCATATATTAAATGGGGAGTAGGTTTAACAGATTTACAGCAGCCACTCATAACTTAATTTGTGACGTTTATATTAAACTTAGAATATAAATTTTAATTACTCAATTAAAAAAAAAATCTATTTTGGATACAAATACAATTTTTTAAACATAATCTAATGATAAAGGAATTACTGTATATTACGTGTATTTATTTGATAGACAGAATTCAAGAAAAACATTCAGTTATATAGCGTATTCTTATAGAGATTTAAAAATTTTCAAACTCAATATAAAGTATAATTAATCTAAAAGCCATTTAATTTAAAGAAGTGAAATAATTTGTTTGGATATTATTATATTGTCTTTAAATAATTATTAAAATTAAAAATGTATAGTATTCATTTAACGTAAAAATTTAATATAAAAATCATACATTATTAAATAATAATTTAAAAGTAATTTTGATTAATACAAATTTACTATACACATATAGAACACAAACAAACGTAAAAACACTACTTTTATATTAGTTGAAGGTTTAATGAAATCAAATAACAAATTGGTTTGTTCAATAATTAAAGGTGGTTTGTACGTGCGATAGTTAGATATCATATTTATTTTGTAATAAATTAAATTAAATTTTATAACGGAATACGTTATACTTAAAATTCAGATTTCAATAATCAATTAATTTCTTATTTACACTCACATATTTATATATGGTAAGTAAATAATATATAAATCTTAACAAATTTGATTTATAATAGATTTAAATTTAAAATTGTTACAATACAGCTGAATTTAAAAAAAAAAAATATTGGCATAGTAGTTCTATGTATAAATATTTGAACTCTGAAGCAACATTTAATCATAAGTGAATACTACTGAATAATAATTAATATCACGGGTTGTATAATAATTTGTTTATGTTATTATGCCGAGTGTGGCCGAGTTTTGCATACTCAATGCGCTAGCCACCACTACGATATATCTGTAAAATACAAAATTTATTTATCATGATAGTAAATTATTATATTTTCGTTCATTTACATTTATAACTAGTTTGAATACTATACTAGAATTAATTTTTGAGATTATGACTGTCCGTTTGTCTTGCATGGGATTGGGACAGGATTTAAAATATAAATTATAACAATAAAGTATAATTTTACAAATACCTTGTTGAACAGTTTTTATTTAATTTATTAAATAAACAAAATTGTTAAATATGTTTTAATTAGATTAATAATGATGAATATTGAAATATTAAAATTAAAATATTAGCTAACATTTTTAATTAAAACTATTATTTCAAATATTGAGTATATCAATAGTAAAATATAGCGGATAAAATCTACTATTAAATATTAAAATTTATTTTCATAAAAACAAGTAAAATAATTAAGTAAAAAGTTTTTGCATTAAATTATTTTATAAAGTTCATTAATTACCAATAAAAATTAATAGTTTTCAAAACTAATAAAAATACTGGTTTAAAAGTCCTTACATATTATATACATATATATTTATATATATTTCAACTATTCCAAACTCGAGTAGCCAGATGTTGTAAAATTAAGTATATTATCAAAATTATTCATCTTCAAACAATCTAAATAAAAATTAATATATTCGATTAACCATAATTGCTCACACATTCTATGTGTTGATTACATATTTTTAGTTTGATATATAATATTATTTTCTTTTACATTTAGTAGTAGATGCTCGTTTTAGATTCTGAGCGGAGCTAGAAATGTATTGTTTCTACAAAGATGTTTTTTTTTTTTTTATATGTATGAAAACATTTTTACGGATAGAAATAACTGTCCAATTACCACAAGTGAGGTATGCTTTCGGTAGTAAATCGTATTCTCTTGTTATTTTATTTAGCTCATTTTTCGAATTTCATAAAAAAATTTCCCTGGGAAAAGAAAAATTACCAAAAAATTAGCGAATTTACGGTTTTCGGCATTTTTTATTTTTATTTCGTGATAACTAATTGAGTTTTGATCGTAGGGACTTAAACAATTTTTATCTACTAAAATTAGTAATATATAAGTGTGATACAATTTTGGAACGAATTGGTAGATTTTTTGGCCAAATATAGAGCTTTGAATTTTTTCTCAAAAAAAATTAATATTAACTACAATTTAGGGTTTATCGATTTGAATATTTTACAGAAGCCTAATAATATACTACTTAATTTTTTTAATATATATTTTGAAAATCGTGACTGATAAATTTTTTTATAGGCTTTTTATCATTTTTTTTTTTTCTGATATATGAAAACATTTTTTCGGGTAGAAATGATGGTCCGATTATCACAAATAGGGTATCTTTTCTGTACCAAATTTTATCTAGTCGGTACTTTATTTAGCTCATTTTTTGAATTTCCCAAAAGTTTTTCCTTGATAAGCGGAAAATTGGTAATATTACGGTTTCCGTTATTTTAATTTTTTAATTTTTTGACTATTAATTGAGTTTTGATCGTAGGAACTTGAAAATTTTTTTGAGTACTAATATAAGTAATAATTACGTTTAGTAAAATTTTGAAACGGATTGGTTTGTTTTTTGACTAATTATAGAGCTTTGAATTTTTCTCAAAAATGTTTAATATTATCTGCAGTTTTTGGTTTAAAGGTATGAAAATTTTATAGAAGCCTACTCATATACTATTTAATCTATTTACAAAATATTTTGAAAATCGTGACTGACAATTTTTATTATGAAATGATAACTCCTTGAATATTGTTCGTAGGGATTTGAAATTTATTTTGCATATTTACATATGCAATTTACATTTGTGGTAAATTTTGGATTGGATTATCAATATAATATATTGCAATATATTGATATTCGCTCAGAATCGTATTTTCTAATGTAATATCATTGCATTCAAATCTTAATAATTTCTCTCTCTCCACGAATTTCTTCGAGGACTGAAGGGACGAAGGAAGAAACGTCCACAATCGGCCTTTCTTACTTTTTGTAAAATACTATTGTAATGTAAATTAACAAACGATTTTTTAAAAACAATTTGTTTTACAACAGTGATAGTTCGTACATAAATAATACTTGATTTACACCCATTATTAGGCGCAGTCTTTTTTATTTACTTTTTCGATGAAGACGAATAATAAAAATATGATTTTTTGTCACATTATTATATTATGTTGTTATATTGTTCACAATTTTTTAAAATATTCACTTAAAAAAAAAAATTACAAAGAGTTATAATTAATAATTCAATTTTGTTGTCGTTAAACAACTTGGTGAATATGAGAATTATCATTATAAAAATATTGCACAATATTCTGTAGAGTTATGAAGAAAAAAATAATAGTCATATACCTCGTTTTATGGCTAAAATTAAACCATAATGTGTAAACAAATTGAATCAAATTTTTTTGCGAGTTTAGTGTATAATCATTTTCAGGAATTTGTATTACATATTAATTTAGGTGGGGATTTCAGAATAACAGATCAATATGCGATCCCTAAATTGTTTGAAACAATTTTCCATTATCCTAACTTCTGAACCAGAAATTAATAAAAAATATAGACAATTGGAAAAATATGAGTAATTCTCCTAGAATTCATATATATACGCATATAATAATGTAGACTTATAAGTCTCGATAACTAACTTAACAGTAAACAACTTGAGTTTTGTTACATTGCCCTCGGGCCACGGGACTTTGTGGTAGTCTGGAGTTATGTTTCATGTTTATTTTATTTACGATCAGGATAAAGACCTCAGATTCTATAGTAATAATAAAAAAATTTACAAATTAAATGTTTTTTTATTATTTATGCGATATGTTTCCGTGAAAGTTACACAACTGTGAATTCAATCTTATGGAAAAAGTGAAAAAGTGTATAAAAACAATTAAATCGAGATTGATAAGTTTAATAACCCAGGCGAATTTAGTAGAAAGTTAACGTTTTAAAAACAAACAAAAACTTAATTTATAATTACTTTCAAAGTTAAAAAGAAAATTATTACGTTCCATACTGTGTTGTGTTGGAGAGTAAAAACCCACTTCTAACAAATTTTTAATTGTTTGAAAACAATTTAATTTCTGTTACATAAATTACATAAACTGTTACATAAATATATTTTGGTTCTATAAGAATCAATAATTAAATATTATAACATTTTTATAACTTAATTCAACTATTTTATTTGTATTACTCTTATAGCCATTAATATCCACACTCACCGAACATAGCCAAATGTATCACAAGCCTTATGTCGAATACCTCGACGTGATTTGTATAATTCATCGATAACAAATTATATGCAATCATTATTATTATTATAGTATTGATCACATAAAATTTCAGTGAAAACGTTGAAAACTTGTTATGATAATATTATTCAGAAGTGAAATTGTACAATTTTGAGCCACAATGATTGCAGATATTTTTAAATTAATGAGTTTGTAAAATAAATAAAATTAATTACAATAATACCATTTGCAAACACTAAAACGTTTTTGGTTTAAGTCTGGATCAGAGTGTGATTGATTGGCAAGTTTATTACTGGATCATTATTGTAATAGTAGTAGACTTTTTTTACTTCTAATATAGTTTCACTTCCGCACATCAGCCTAATATGAGGAAGCAACGTAAAATTTATATTTTCAGAAATGTATTAATTTAATAAATAGAAATTAAATTAATTAATTTCAGTAAGATTAACTTAATTCCCCGGGTGATCATTCTTCGTTCCTTCGGTTCTCTGAAAAATTAATGGTTTATTATAATTAAGATTTGAATGCAATAATATTACATTCGAAATTACGATACTGATCGAAACTCAGTCAGATATACAATATTATATTATACTGATAATCTAATTCACAATTTTACCATGAAGGTAGACAACCTATGAAAATACTCAACAAAATGTTAAAGTTCCTACATTAGTTGTCATAAAATATTTAAAATCAAATTCGTTCAAATAACAGTTTCCATGAATGTCGTAGTTTTTCAACCATTTGTTGGTAGTTTTTCTTATCTCAAGGAAAAACTTTTGATCAATTCAAAAAATGAGCTAAACATTTAACAAGTAAATGCAATTCTCTACCGAGAATTTTACTTATGGTAATCAGACATTATTTTTAGAAAAAGTATCTTCAAACGTATAAAAAAAAAACATTTTTGTAAAACTAATACATTCCTACCGTCGCTCAGAATCTAAAATAATATTAAGTAATATATATTTAAAATTCCTATTCAATTAATCAAAAATCATGATTTATAGTTAAATATGAAATAAGTAAAATTGACTCCCGTTGGAGTATAATATATACTTATACTCTATAACTATATATATATACTTATACTTTATAATATATATAAAGTCATTTTAGATTCTGAAAGAAGCGAAATGTATGGGTTTTACAATGTTTTTTTTCATTTCTTTTTCTATACCCGAAGACACTTTTTTGGGTAAAAATAATGGTTCGATTACCAAAAATATGATATTCTTTTGGTAGTAAATTTCATCTAATTGATACTTAATCTAGCTAATTTTTCGAATTTCTCAAACAATTTTCCACGAAAGAAGAAAAACTACCATAAAAGGACGGAAAAATGTCAAAATTCAAGAAAATCGTAATTTTGAAGAAAATTATTTATATTTTTATGATAACTAATGCAATTTTAACGTACGAACTTATAAATACTTTGATTATTTTCATAGGTAGTATACACATGTCGTAAAATTTTGGAACGGATTATAAGTATAATATATTGAGTTTCTCTCAGAATTGTATTTTCTAATTGAATTGAATTAATCATTGAATTCAAATCGTAATTATAATAAATCACTAATTTCTCCGAGGATCGAAGGAACGAAGGAAGTAAGTCCAAATTTTCTAAATCCTCTTTTTTTAAAAAGCAAATTAAAAAAAATGAAGTATGTAATCAATTATTGAAGATGACAGACACAATCAAAATATGTCAATTGGTTGTTTCTAGGAATGACATTACCGAATTTAACCAATTTGTAAGTCGACGACAAATTTAGACATTGAGCTATCGAGATGCATAAATACAAATTAACGATAAATAATTTAGTTTATTTAAATTTATTATTTTAAAAAATAATTCATAAAACATTGGGTTCAACGAGAAAAAATTTCATTATACAAATAATTTACTTTTTTGACAGCATTTAAGTACATGAAATATTTAATGAAATTAAAAAAATATGATGAACATATTATAATATTCTTTAATTAATTAAATTTAATTTTAGTTCAACTTATTTTTTTCTAATAATAAGAAGTACCAAAAGTTAGAACACAAATTATATTCATAAACAAATTTTTATATTTTAAATTATTATTTTTGTTTTTATTGCATTTTTAGCATATTTTAATATATCATGAAAAAATATAATATCTATTAAGGGAATAAATTTAATATTTTCATCAATATAAAAAAAAAATACATTATTATTCGCCTTTAACTTCAAGTCATTATATTTATTAATACAGGTTGAGCTTGGATTAAGTGGTTTTAAATTTCAGGCCTTCCGGAAAATATTTAAGAGACTATATTAAAAATTGAATTATTCAATTTTGAATAAGATTCCGAAATGATTAGGTACTTATCTTGTTTATTTTAAATATTTATTATATGACACGAATTGTATTTTATTGAATTAAAATAAATTAATATTTAAAAATAAGAATGTCAGGGTTATTAATTTTACTATACAATTTATTATTCTATTGTACCAACTTTACATACATATTATATGAAAATAATTTACAGTTAAATATTTATATTGACAGGATGAACTTATGTTATAAAAATTCAGTTTTACATAAAAAAAATAGAGGATTCCATTTTATATTTTTTTTAAGAATTCTCATAAAAATGGTTTCATATCAGTTAACTAAATTGGTAAAATAAGTTTTTTAACATTGTATTTCGTAAAATTAAAAGATGTGAATATTGACTGTTTAGTGTTAAAAAATTAATGAGTTATAAAATAATAGAAAACAAGAAGATTGAAATATGAAAATAAATGTATTTTCAAATCACATTTGTCATAAAGTAACTAGGATACATATTTATTATATTTATAACCAGGTTAATTGTTAACAGACGCGAATCCAGAGTTATTAATTGGGAGTGACCATTATAGTAATAATTAATCAATGGTATAAGTTATCAGTTAAAATAAACATTTTTTGACACTAAATTAATAATTATTTTTCAGGATTTGGGGATCCCATGCTTCCCCTTTAATCAGTGCCCGATTGTTAATGATCCAACTAAAATACAATTACAAACAACGACAATCGATATAAATTTAATGATAGAAGTAATATTTTTTCAGCTATAAGTTATAACTGTAAAGTAAATGTTTTAATATTTTTTTTTATCTGTATGAATTACAATAATATCGTAAATAACTCGTATAAATATTGTAAAATACTACATCTTGAACCGACAGTGGGAATTATTTCTTCGATATTTAAATTAATTAGAATTGCATTGTTTCATGATTTAAAATATGTAGTTAAAGTCCAAGACATATTTAATAATACCTATATGTTTTACTGCTGAACTATAAACGTAATGTTTTGTCTTGATAATTGTTATAAACAATAATGATGATGATGATGATGATGATGATGATAATGATGGTGATGTGGAGGTCGGTACTTATTAATATTGATAATACTGTATGCGTAAATATTTTATGTATTCCACAATTTAGTTTAGTATTTTCCTGTGGCAGTGATGCACGTTTTTCACGTTTATATAATATTAATTTTGTCGGTCGGACATAAAATAACACCAAGGTTTACGCGCATTCTTAACGAGAAAGACGATCCGTCGAATAACATACTATTATATTATTTTTTATTATACAATATGATGCGCGAGCGTTATGTGATATTATAAGCGAATGATGTATGATTATTCTAACATTATTTATGATTAGGTATAATATTATACTCTTGTGCACAAATTACAAACGTACGACAGCTTCCGAAACAATTGGTCAACAGTTGTCTCGCGATGCAGCTGTAGTTGTTTTTATCGATATTCTTTCTTGTTCACCCTATCTCTTTCTATCACCCTATCATCACCACGCAACGTTAATAAAATATTATATTGTTATAGTTGTACACGTTTGACACAGACCATCGTGTGGTCTCCAATAAATTGCTAAACTCCGCAGGGAGTGTATAATAATACACCAATAATATTGTAGATACATTGATAAGTAGGCATGTGCGATTTTGACGTACTCGTATATTATCATGATGTCATGATGCGGAGGAGCAAGTTTTCTCGACCTCGATCGTCTAATCAATTTGTTTTTATATAGTATTTTATTGACATAATTCCTCCCTACACCCTCTTGTTGACAATATTGCGTATTTCAAAATGCTGTATACTTTTTATACCTTATTATTAAATTATTATTATTATTATTATTATTAGCTTATTATTATTATTTATGTGTATACAGAATGTTGCAGATCAATTTACTAATAATTTATTATTATATCCGTCAAAAATAATGATTCTTAAACACTGTTTTTTTCTAAATGATTATTTCGGCTAAAATATACGGTAATTATAAAAACAATGTGAAGATGGCCAACATAAAGAGTTTAACTAATTATTGAACATTTTTATGTGTTAATTTTTTAACTTGATTAATTACATTATAATATTAAAGATTTTTTATTATTTACCAAAAATTTAAGATTTATCGCATTCATTCATAATTTGAAATTAAAAAATACATTCATCCATGGCATCCGTACAAATAATAATAATAATAGTTAAAAAATGTTAATTTTTAGTACCTAAATTAAAAAAAAAAAATCTCTAAAATCTCAATCTTTATTAAATTTAGTTTTTGTTTTTTTCTAATAAAATTTAGTCCATAGTCTAAATAATTATTTAGAAAAAAACATAATTTTAAAATCTTCATTTTTCATAGAAATTTTACAATTAGTAAATAGATCAGTAACTATTGTATTTTATACAGAGTGTACAGATAATTAAGATATTTTACAAACAACATACATTTCTTTATAGGTTTTTTAATTTTTTTTATAAAAATTATAAATCATTTTATTTGTTTTTTAAAATAGTAAATTAAACCATTATATTGTTAATTAAAATATTAAATAACAAATGAGAGTACTAACACTTTTTTGTTGAAGTTTTATCGTTCATTCCTTATAATTTTTTGACTTTCATAAAAAAAGAATATTTTCTCTTTTATCATTATTACTACTAAATCGTAATTTCACAGAATGAGTTATAATACCAAAGTTATATAATATTAAAAGTAATATATAATAAGATTCCTAAATAAAATAATATACTTATTACTTATATTTAACTAAAACTTTGGTGGTATTGCAAATATTGTTATTATAAGTGTCAGTGGTGCACACAGGATTTTTTTTCTATGGAGGTTGTGCTTATAATAATTTCCTAAAGAAGAATTTTGTGGAATTTGCAGTAATATGGCAAAAAGTTTTAATGTATATTTGTACACTGTAAATTTTACGTTACTGTGGGCTTCGTTGCAATAACGTATGCTGGATTTTGAATCCAAATATGATTGAAAGAAAACATTTCGGTGAGAGGGTTGTGACCCCTTCACCCCCCTATGTGCGCCACTGATTATTATTCAACTTATAAAAAAAGTTATGTTACAATTTCATTACAGAAAACGAATGTATATTGGCTTGTTATGTAGCAGTTATTTAAATAATTAATAAATTTACATTTAGGTTAATTTAAAAAATTTAAATCTACTAAATAGATAATTAAACTTATGTGTGACTTTTTTCAAATAAAATTAAGAAATATAAATATAAAATATTAATTATCGTATAAAAGTATTGCTTAAATACCAAGTAATAGCAATTTTCGGATCTTTCTTTAATGTTTATATTATAAATTAATATTTATAAATTGATTGTATGATAAATAAAATCAATTATATTCAATACATAGTTGTGTCGTATTAATATTATTATAATAGTTATCTATCTACTAGATAATAATTAATTATTTCTGGTATAGGTAATTTTTATAGGTAATTATTATATGACTAATAAATAACACAACTAGTTAAATGATAAAATATCGTAATAAGGTTTATAATTTTTGATCGACCAACCAAATAGAAAATTGAAATAATACATTTTATAAATTGTATAATCATTTTTTATTGGTAGGTATGATATTACATAATTCAAGTTTTTTTTTTTAATTAATCAAATTCAATAAGCTTTATAAAAAATTGAACTAATTTATACTTCTAAAATCTATTAATTTATCTACAGATACGAAACAGGAAAATTTTAAATAAATAAAATAGAATATCTTTTAACAGATAATACATTATTAACCATTTTATTGATCATAACGGAATAATAATTTTAAAAAAATATATAAATATTTCAATCACTCGTCGTGTCAACATCCTAAAATATTTCACCACAATATTATACTTATTCATTTTAAAATGGATAGAACCAACAACAACATGCTACCACAGATATATATTAGTATTTACTCGTGCGACCATATTCGGGGAATGACTATTTGGAATTGTAAATTAAACATTTAAATATCTATCAAAATGATCGAATTGCACCGATGTTGAAATAAGTACTTAGTAAATATTTAAGTTTTATTTTATAAGTTAAATATTATTTTAATATTACTTACGCTATATCACTTCGTTAAGCTAATAACAATTTGAACACAATAAGACTTTAAACAACGAAAACCTACAAGTCTTATACTATAAAATATTATACCTTGAGAAACTTTTCTCGTTTAATTTTTCCATTTGTTTTTTGACTATAATAACAATTGATGGTACTTTCTAAAAGAAATAATATTTTCAAACAAAAATATATATTTTATTTTTCTAAAAAAATTCCCGTTGGTTAGTTAGTATTAGTCACGCAGCTAGTTCTAAATGTACAAATATTGTATTTTTTCTGTAGAGCTAATGGATTTCTCATGGCTTTGATCATATTTGTGATCTAAAAATAACTATGTTATATTATATGGGTACATCATAATATATTTATTATAAATTATATACGAACTATTTCCATATTCAGAAAAATATACACAAGTTTGTTTTATAAGTAAAAAAAATTACAGCAAGAAACTAAAAAAAATGACTTTAGACTTCCAAAAATGTAAAACCTATAAAATAAATGTAAATTGTAGTTACCTATATAATGATAATAATTAATATAAGCCTGAACAATATGTTTTGTATAATCTTTTTTAGTATTATTAAAGTTGGGTTTAAATACAATATTACAATAATACATACAATTATTGTCAAATAAATAAATCTATAATATTATACTACATTTTTATAGTTTGCATGGTACCTATATTAAAATAAAAAAAATAAAAACATGATCAGAAATCGACAATGTCATATAATGCAATAAAAATAGTCTAAAATATCAGTTATGTGAAATTTAGAACATCAAAATGTTAACTGACATTGATTAGTATATTATTCATACTAAATAGTACATTCTAAGGATACTGTATCTTAAAATCTCTAGTTAACAAAAATAAGTACATATGTGATATCGAGTTTCTAATTCTAAGCTATATTTAATACAATAATATATGAACATGTAATAATGTTATAATATATTATTTTTCTTAAAATTGTATTTTAATTACGTTTGCTGAAAAACGACATGGTCTAAAGACTGAAACCAAAGAAGAAGAAGAAGAAAACGTAGTTAAACATTATATTATAGCTAATTTTTAACCACTAAATAATCAGTAGCGTACGATTAAAATTAGAATCCTAAAAAAATAAATTATATGGTTAGTCTGCCGTAGTACAGTTATAAATGATTTTGTATTTAATATAAACTTTAATTAGTGTAGTGTAATGTGTGTAAATTGTATAATAATATACATTGTCGACAAGTAGATGGTATGACACATATTTTTATTGTTGTATTGTAATGCGAATTTCAGTTACGTTTCACAGAGAAAATATCATTATCATGTAATTCATTTTTTTTTTTATTATTCTACTAATAGAAATATTAGTATATTTCTTAATTAGAAATAAATTCTATCTAAATAAAATTTAGTTATAATGTAAAATCTGAAATATAGTGATCACACCTATGGAATTTAGTTCTTGAATTACAAACGTTTATTTTCATGATTATTTAACTGTAAAATTTTTAATATTTTTAATTTAGTATCTAAAGTTATAACTATTTTATATTACTATACTATTTAAGTAAATTGATAGACTTCATTTTTTTTTAAAAACTTTTTATTATCTGCATTATGGACTATTTATTATAGTTACAGACTTTTAAAAGTTTAGGCAGGAGAACAGTGGAAGATTACGTCTCTGTATTTTTATTGGCATTCTGCTTCTTCCTATATTTTTAAAACATTGAATAGTTTTTTTAAAAGTTGATAACTCATATAAGAATACATAATAGAAAGTAGGGAATATTTTGTAAGTCTATAATATTTTATTTACTATATTTAACTGATATCTATGAATTTTTTTATATCTATTTGACCTACGTATTAAATAAAGCCTTATTTAATTTGAGTTTCAAAAAAATAATACACTCTTGGGTGAGAAAGTTGAATATGTAATTTATCTAACAATTTTACATGAATTAGTGATAAAACTAGAGAATGTATAATATAAATTAGATTTAAATTGAATATAGTTATTGAATCTAACGTGAAAAATAATCCAATAAAAACGATTCGGCAATTGAATTTAAGAGTTTATATGTAAATATAAACATAATCTTTTTTCGCATCATGCAGAAATTAAAAGCGTCAGAATTGAAGATAATAATATGTTATTTTAAATAAATTGTCGTCGATTCGTTTTTTTTTTTTTTAAATTCTTATCAAACACAATTCGAGCAATAAGGCCATTATAATATCTACGTACATTCTTTTTACTATTTTACTCTCTCGTAATATTAAATTTAATAAAAACTGTACCATTTTCTCATATATTAGCCATGTCTTTTCCAGAACAAAAATATTATTAAAAATTCTTTGTCCTCTGAATGGAAAATGTTTTACACGTACGGCAATTTAATACAAGTATATTATAGGCACCGTAGTAATATGCGTACATGTATAACGGTAAAAGTTAGTGAAAAGTAAATAATTAACCGATAACTTATAAGACCGTTTATAAGACTTTTTAAATTTTCTACGCAACTTATTAATTATAATATTATCGAGAACTCATATAGAAGAACAATTTACTGTTATGCATAAAACGTTACATTGTTAAATATCATTTTGCAGCTCATAATGGTACATTATGTTTACATAATAATTATACAGTATTATTTTGATTTTATTTTTTGCATAAGCGAGGGTGATAAATTTATGGCCTATGCATCAATGTGGACAAATCGGAATTCAGGAATTGTTGTTACCGAGCTAAGGACAAAACAGCAAGGTTCCAACGCTTTTCGGACATATTATGTACAGAGTGATCAGAATTACGCGTTATCAGAATAGTGTAAATCACATACGTTTTTATCGTTCTATTTCCATTATTTTTGTAACAAGAATTTCTGTATTCACTGACGTCTTAACTAATTGGATTTTCGAAATAAATAATTTACAATAATCGAACGAACAACATTAAATATATTTAAATCAAGTTATCGGTATTGTATTATTATATTCTGTTGTATTATCGTAACAGGTATTGGACCGACACCGAGTCTGCTCAGAATGTCGATCAAAAGGTGCAGAAGGCGCTGTTCATGTTCGCTTGCACAAATTCGTGCATGAATCCAATTGTTTACGGAGCGTTCAACATACGGACCAGAAGAACTCTGGTGACGCAGGTGAGGCCCAATGCCAGTTTGGCGTCCACCGCATGTACCACTGAAATGCGATTGCCTACGCTTTCCATATCGGTTCGCAGGGTCGAATGACAATAATGATGTTGATGATGTTCATAATTGATAATAATAATATAATCATTACCGCGGTTACGTAATATTATGACACATTATCGTCTGTAACGTCATGTATAATAAAATACAATATTGGTATAACCGACTAAATTGTGTAGATTTTCATGTTACACATTTTGCATCATCCCTGAAATCGAATACGATAAGTAATAGATAACTGTAGATATACAAAAAACAAAACAAAAAAACAAAGTTTTTCGTTTGGATTTTAAAAAAATTATAGGTACCCACATAAACGATGTACAACAAAAATTTTATTTTGTACACACAATTGATTTTGATTTCCAACCATCTTCATTTATTACATTATATTTCGATAAAAGGCGTTATCTCAAAATAAATATAATATTATTTTTTGAACACTGTATAGAGAGAGAGAGAGAGAGAGAGAGAGTGAGAGAGAGAGAAAAAGAGCGATAGAGAGAGGGAAAGAGAGAAGCTAACACAATGGTTTACATATTATATCCACTGACATCAAACAAAAAAGTTCAAAATATTCAATCTTTTTGCAATAATGATAATTATTTTACAGTATTTTACTTCTTAAAATAAACGCTTTCGATTCAAAATATAACTCAACTTTTGTTCATTTAATATGAAAAAATATTCCCGATTGAGTGGTCAACTATTAAGTGGTTAACTATCAACTAACTCATATTATAATCGATAACATTTTTCATATCAATGTAGGTATTTATTTTAAACTTATCAATTTACCAAACTATAAATAAATAAAAATATTATTATTTATGTAGAGTAACTAAACAAAAAATATATTATTAACTTATAAAAAAGGCAAAAAAAAAATGTTAAATCAAAAATAGGTATTTACTATGATTTCTGAAAATGGAAATAGAAACATCTTATTTTTCACAAACTCTATTAGGTATAATAATTTTTTTAATATCATTTAACCATTTTTATCAGGTAGTTTATGATTTACATATAGGCAATAATTGATAGTACCTATACAAAAAAGACACTATTTTCTGAATCGTAATTATATACTTGATTAAATTTAAAAATTTATATTATACATATAAAATGTACAAGTTGAAAAATGAAAACTATTAGTATTCTATATTTAGTTATTTTGTTCTTCAGGAGTAATTTATTAAAATAAAATAAAATCTATTACTCAAATATACATATTATTAATTATTATATCTAATAAAATTAGCGATTCATATACGCATTTTAAGTTGTGTAAAAATAATGTTGTTTTATACGTAAATATATATATTATAAAACTATAATAATTGTTTTTTCTTTTTAAATATTTTAAACTGAGAAGAAAATCGTTTGTTTAAGTTTTTAAGTTTTATAAAAATAAATGATTTTATATTAATAATGCTTTGCTGACTTGCTGTTATTATATTATGGACCACGAAATCTAAATTTTTTACAGAAACCAGATTGGACTTTTGAAGCCCGGACGGATAGACTGCATTATTTAAAAATAAACATGTGTTGGAAACGTTTGATCTAATAAATTCAATTTTTATTTTACACCTAGTAATCAATTGTAAACATATTACAGATATAAATAAACATTTAAATTTATTTAACTAAAAATTTGTAATATTTTAATTTATAATAGATCAACTTTATATTTATTTCAAACATGCACTTGATAATATTAAAAAAATAATAGAAGATATGTTCAAAGACAGGTTAAGTCAGTAAAAGGTTTATTATTCTTATCGTATAATAATTTAGAAAATCATTATTTCTTAATGTTATTTGTATACATTTTTAAAAAAAATTATATAATTCATATAGTAAAACGTATTGAATTTAAATTTAATTCATCAATAATTAAACTTTAGTAAATAATTGTATACATGTTTAAATTTGATATTAATTTTGCTATGTTTTTGTGGATTAAATAATAATTAATAATATAATTTAACTTATTCAAATTAATATGATCATATATACCTTATTGATTTTTTTCAATTTTTTTTTTTTTTTTTACCAATTTGTTTTTTCTACAATGATACCACTGCGTTACAATGAATTACCAGTTACGAATATTAAATAATGACTAATTTATAAATACAATTTTTACTTTTAAAATAATATAATATTTATTATTATAAAAATTGAACAGACTTTACATTATTTTTCATTAATCACACACATTTTAAATCGATGTAGAAAAGAAATTAAAGTAGTTTTGAGCTTGCTTTAAAAATATTAAAGTATAATATTTGTAGTACGTATGCATTGGCTTGACAATTAAATTAAAGTGTTTATTTGTTTGTTTTTTATTTATTATTTATAAATATTGCATGTTTTATGTAGCAATAGGCTAATTAAAGCTCTACAAATTATGATTTTATAGTAAGTATAAGTTAATCTTCCAAAGTATATCTTTTCAAAATATAAATTATATTATTTATAATTTGTGTTTATATACTTGTATAGTAATTAATCATTAAGAATAATATCTAATATATATTATGTTTTCAATTAATAATTTAAAATACAAATACAAAATAATATATTAAATAAAAGTATCATAAATTATGTATATAGAATATATTATTATTATTACTTAGATTAATATAGGTATAATGAAATGACTTATTTAAAATTGATGTCTTTGTTTAATAATTAAATCCACTAAAACTTATTGGGGTTGAATATAATATATTTTATGTATTTTTAAATTTTTTTTTATTAAAATTGTGTGTAGTCTTAATAGTAGTTTGATAATATTATTACCCAAAAATAAGTTAGGTAAAAAAGCCAAAGAAACCAGAGTTAACCAAAAAAATCCGTATTTTATTTTTCCGTTAATATTATAAAGAATATGATGATTTACTTCCGAATACTTATCATGTCATATCGAGTAGACATTTTGTCGTATCAAAAATTCCCAAACATCCGTTTATTGACACCATCAATTTAAATTTATAATGACCTGATAAACGGTTCATTTAATGTGTATAATATACATACTATATGTAGGAGTACTATAGGAGTATTATATTGGAACATTTATAGGCGGGTACCTACCTACTTTTTAAAATACGATATTGATTTTAAAACATATATAATCAAAAATATAATGTTATTTTTTTTATAGCTAAGGTATTTTTTTTTATTAAAATAGAACAATCAATATTGCAATTGATCGTATTTTATCACAATAGCCCGCATCACATACCGATGTATTTATTTCATACTCTTTATCACAATTTAAAAACAATAGTCATATTATTAATATAAATATTTAAACATGCATATTACCATACATATTCCGATTTAACTATTATTATACTAGCTTGATTATATAAAAATCGTTACACGAGTACCTAAATCGTGTGAGTGTTTATGTGTTTAGACTATCAACTCTGTATCATACGTTAAGGTAGTAATGTTATAAATAATTTATAGTTTAAAAATAATAACTGTCTACACTTAAGCTTATAATAGTATCTAATGGTGGATCCAGAAAATATTAAAAGAGGGACACGTTATTTATATTTTTGTAATTAATTATTAAGATTTAAAACTCTTACATGTTACATGTAGAGTTTTTACTTTCTTTTTCTCAAATTGATAGATAGTTTACAGAAAGTGGTTACTATTGTCTTGTTCCTTTCATTTGACTATCAATACAAGTTATATTCTCGAAAACTATTTAGAATTTGCATAAATTACCTGTCTGTTACAGTCGGCTTATACTATTCTATCGACTAAAGTTATATGTAATGTATATAACATTTTTAGACTATATTATTAACAGTACTAAAAAAGGTCTCCCGAAGAAATAAATTGTAATATTGTTGTAAAGCTAATACCATTTCCGTCACTCTTAACAAAAATTTTAAAAAAAACTACAACAACAACAATAATAATACATATATTATTATTATACATAGGTATATAATATATATATTATATTATTATATTTATACCTATTACTTTATATGTTTTCCAAATTATGTAAGTATTTCTTTAAAAATAATGTTCAATATTGTTAAATACGACATGCACGTAAATGACATGAATTTTCAATAAAATATTCCCAGTTCAACATATAAAAACATACATTTTAAATATCTACCTTTTTTTATAAATTATTAAACTCTGGGTTTATTTGAAAATAATTAATAGTTATACTGACAGATTAAAAAATTAAATAAAACATAAATATTATTGCAAATAAAATATAATAAATAATAAATGTAAAATAATATAGCTGGTAAAAAAATTTCTTTTTTTTCTTCTTTTTCTACCTCGTTTTACATTCTTAAAGTTTTAACTAGATGAAGTTAACCATCCTAGTCCTACATCTCCATAGATCTCGACCTTCTACGTCCAGTTACATTAGATATCTTAATATCATTCTCGGTTAATTTTATTTATGCACTTCTTCTTCGGTTATTCTCTTTCCCTCTTACCTTCTGCATAAATTTTCATAACAACTTTTAGTGATACAGTATTATCTCTTTTAATGACATACAATCTCTATTATATTGATTTCATACATATATCTCAGCATTCTAATCTCTGGTACACACAACTTTTGTTTTATTTATTTGTTCAATTATCAACACTCCGATCCATACAATATTACTAGCTTCACTTTTGCCTTATAATATCCATCTTTCAAACTTATTGTCATCCTTTGTTATACAAAACACTCGACGTTTCCCTCCCCTTTATCCTATTTTTCATGTCTTTCTCAAGACTACCATTTGGATTCGTTTGCACTATCAATTCTAATTACTTGAATCTCTCAGTCTCACATAATACATAATTATTTCATTATATGCCTTGCTATATCAATTTTTTGATCACTTTTTTAAAAGTCATACACAATTTTATCTGTTTTATTCCTATTAATCCTTAATCTTCATCCTTCAAGCGCTGCTCCCTGCTGTTCAAGCAACTCATTCACTTTTTCAGAGCTCTTTCACACTAATTAATCTGTAAATATTATACACCATTGTACCATATCATATATATCTTTCGTTATTCTATCCAAGGCCGTAGCTAGGGGAAGGGGTTAGCCCCCTTAATTTTATTTTTTTAAATAAAATATATCAAAATTATAAATTATATCAAACACTTTTTGTTTAGTTTTTTATGTTTTATTTATTTTAGTCAAAATAAATAATCAAAACAACCTATAACCTTTTTTTAGCTACAACCTTGGTTATATCTATAACTAAAGAAAACAGTTAAGAACTCAAAGCTCAACCTTAATACGCCAAATTTTACACTTAAATCTACAATTTCTTAATACTATCGTTCTTGCCCCTTCATACATATCTTCTAGGTATTTAATATAGGTAATAATATATAACTCAGTTCCACAATTTTCTTAGTTTGTATGGATTATCTGATATACGTTTTACTATGTATATTAATTATAGTTAAATTTTTCTGTTTTTTCATTCCATTAAGAAATGTATATTTATATGAAAATATAAATGCGAATCCATTGTTGAGTTCCTAAGAAATATTATTTGTTTTATTCCAGTTACCTTTACATTTAATAGCTATTGAAATCAATAATAGAATTCTTCGTTCTCTGTTTTATTTTTATTTTTTTATTTATTACAATCTAAATCTCTTTAGACGTACAGTATATGAAAAAAGATGAAATGATTTATTTGTGTTGATAAGGAAGATTGAAATTTAAAAGGTTTTATAAGTTTCATACATATTTAATAGTGGTAAAAATGTTAAAATATCTAAGTATTATAATTTTGTAGATAACTAAATATATTATCTATAAATTACTTTACATTTCTAAAATTGTATAATTTTTTTTTTCAAAGGACAATTAAGGTGAAAATAATTTCTCCATTTAATGCAACTTTAAGAATAAGTTTTTTTTAAAAACTCTTTTCAAATCTTATCGTAATAGACAGTGATATTATGATAATTTTATTCTACTGTACAAGCACTGAACAAGAAATTAAAACAATAAATCGAATGCTTGTTAAGTTCTATATTCAATTATAGTTTAAACTAATGAAAAATTTGATAGGTTTGTGAAGTTGGCCCTAACTTTGTCCTATCGAATCCAAACTAGTGTCAATATTTAGCAACCTAATTACAACTAATTACAACCGAAATTTAATATTTTTTAACCAAATTATATACCCATTTTACCGTGAAATGAATAGGGGGGTCACGAATTTATTCTATTGAATTCAAACCGGTTTAGTACACGAAAATGTTATCGTTAAATATTTTATTTGAATCAGTAAGGTATTAAATTAACTATAACTTTCATGAAAGCATTTAGGTAAATCTGAACATCTGAGATATCAAAAAGAGCCACTAAATTCTATAAATAATTAATGTAAACCACTAATAATCCAATGAAAATTAAATTAAATTTTCAGACTGTCCGTATTCAGCAGGGTAATAAATTATAAATATGTATTCATTTCTAATAATTACTAGTTTATAGGGTACCTACCTTAATTATATTAAATTTAATATATTCATTATTCTATTATAATTTCTATATATTCACTATTCATTTTTATTCATTTTTAAACATTAATCAACTTAAAAATTATTAATATCAGAAAACTGAAAACTAATAATGTGGAGAAAATTGTAAAATCATCTGTCGAATTAAGAACTTCTGTAATATATACAACTATTACTATTGTATAAATAATTTTGTTTAAACATTACCTACTTTAAACTACATTTAATATAGTGAGTTTTAATTTTAAAATAAAGATAAATTAATAGGTATTTTAATAAATTAAAAATAAAGTTTTAACAACTTTTTTCAATCTTTGTTTGATTAATTTGATTTTAAAAATTGATATTATTGAACCCCAAAATAAAATTCACGCGTAGGCCTTAGGTACCAAGGCCAACCCTGTAAATTATCGTAGTATATTAGTATGTATATTATAATTAATAGCTCAATAAAACAGTATCTATATTCAATAACCATATAAACCGTATATTAAATATTCTACTCTTGTAGAAAAATACTCTTGTATTTTTTGTTTTTAAATATCACTATTTTGTACAATTGGTTGTGAAAAATAAAACTAATATAGTTGTATGAGATTTTGTTCTAAAAATTAATCCCAATTAAAATGTAATTATCGCAATACAAGAGGATTTTAATATGATATAAGTATAGAAAAATATAAAATTATTTTATGTAAAAACTTAGTAAGTATACAATATTTTAATATTTTTCAGTATTATGTTATAATTATTTATTATAATCATTATATTATGATAATATTAAAATAAACATTTTAAAAATCATGTTAAACGGACCTAGAAATTTTGGACATGCAAATTAGCTAGATAAAAAACGCGTTAATTTTCAACAACTTTGGCTAAATGATAATAAATCAATAAAACATAATTTTATATATTACTTGAAATCAGAATATAATTAATAAATAATATTTATATATAAATAAATTGTATTTTATATTAATGAACAAATGTATAAGTATAAGTACCTAATATATTATATTTTAATTAAGGTTGTAATCAAAATACAAGTCCAATATTGATTAAAATTAAAATATATTTAATAAAACGATATAGATACGTAATAGGAGTATATACACAGTAAAATATATATTTTTAAAGACTTATTTAAATAAGTAATATAATAATAATATATTTATGAATCAATAGTATTTAAAACTTAATATTTTGTTGTACTCAAAAAAAATATCTATGTGTATTATGTACCAAAATACATACTCGTAAATACAACTTTTTGGTTATTTTATGAATATCAGGCACCAAACTGAAAGTGCCTTAATTTAATTTAAACCAAACTATATATGCAATATGTCTCAGACAAAATGAGTTAATGCTATAATAGATAACCATAAAATAGGTTATTGTATATTATTTATACATACGACGTTCTGAGAAAATAATATATTTGATGTATATACGGAAAAAGTAATTCTATGAGAAAATTGTATAAAACAGTTTACAAATAATAACATTACCAACCTATAGTGTGGATATTGGCAATTTAATACAACAATAATGCTTTATTATGTTAATAATTTGAACAAATTAAAATTTTATTTTCTGTTCTATAAAATGTTTTATATTTCATTCTATCTAGGTATTTTTCCAATTGTATACGTACTTTGAAACAATTTAAAGTAGGTAACAATTCATTTTTTTTATATCTACTATTGGTATGCATATTATTTCGAAAAGTATAATAATATTATCATAATTATATTATGATGAACATATATAATATTATTATAATTTTATTCTACATAGTTATTAGAAACATTTTAGATATTTCATATATCATTTGAACTTTACTATAATGTTTTGTATAAAATAAATCGTGACCTTGAAAATAATTATTAGAGTGTGTGTGACCTATCCATAATTGTATCTAATCAAAATATGTAGGTATATGTAATTATTAAATAAAGATGTACCCAATAAACAATGGGTGATGACCCATTGGCCGTTAAAAATATTGTTTTTTTTCTTAATATTCTTCATAAACAACATTTAATAAGCAATGATAAAAACAAAAAATGCATTATCTATAATCAAACGTAACGTATTAATCGAAAATAAAACATAGACGATAGGTACTTTGTAAATGTTTAAACAAGATATTCGTAAAATAATAATGCATGTTATTCATATCATTTGGGATTTAGGTAGAAAGTTCTGATGTCGAACAATTTACAATTTTAAATATTAAATTATTATACAAAAGTAAATATAAATATTGCGGCTGTCCGAGTCAATTCGCATCTTATATATGGGTATTTACCATATTATAATGATCCGGTTCCAAAAAAACTGTCTTATCTTATTAGGCATATTTTTCTCAGTTTGTATAAAACTACGATTTACTATAATATAAATAACAGATACAACTTCATATATTATGTGCCTATACAAAATATAGTATTACTGTATTATGCACATAAATTTCATTGGATATTGATATTCAGATTTCTAATATAATTCAATTGGCTAACGCGTTTAATACGCATTTGCTTAATATCTAAACAAATAGATAAATATTTCAAAACCGTACAAATAACATACATATAGAGCTAATATTAGCAATAAGCTAACGTATTTATATATAACGTATTTAAATATATAGAAAAAACTATAACATAATAAATTATATATATAGATATATTATAGAAAATATTATTTTTTATACTTTCTTTGACAATCGTGTACTAATATTTTGAAAATATTAAGTAAATAGCTGTCTTAACTACATTAGCCTAAGTTGAGAAAAAATGAGTTAAAATGTCAAAATGAGATTAATTTTCACTTTTTAACTTTACTGTTGATATTTTAATTAGTGGTATTAATGAGGCTTAAATTTAATTACATTTTATTCAAAGTTATAATATTTATAGAACTAGTTAAAATGATATTTTACTTTATAACGATATGACTATTTGTTTGTAGATAATGTAAATAAAGTGTTTTTAAAATTAGTTTTTTAATGAAAATAATAAACCTATGTGTTCTTATAATGTGATATAAATATGAACCTTGATTTTATAAGGATTAATTGTACATTTTAAATGTAAATACGTGTATATTGATTAAAAATAATGTTTACAGAGAATTTCGATCAGTGCCCCATTTACGAGAAAGGATATGGTGAATATGTCACCTTCCTAGTGATATTTTACGAAAACTGATATAAAAAATGTTGTTTTATATATTTATATATGATGCATATATTTAATATAACAAAATTTCTACCATTGTTAATGCAGTATTGACGATAGTGAATTAAAGACCTCCCTTGATCAATGAAATGTTCTCATCGCATACCCCTCAACGACAGAATCATAAATACGCAGTGTTGTTCAAAGACAACCCATAATTTATCTGGATAAAATGACAGATAATTTATTTTAAATTTACCTAGATGAGATAACCAGATAGCACTTAAAATTTTTATCTAGATAAGAGATAAAAGATAACCAATTTTATATAGATAAAAACAGTTAATTAATATTTAATATTGTAGATCCAACGTTCGTAGTCGCCTACTCGGCGTAAATCATAGTTGTTATTTTCATGACTATTTTGTAAATAATATTATTGTTAATTATAAACTATCTGATATTCTGATGCTCCAATTAAAATTATAAATAGTGTTTACAAATCGCGGTTTAAAATAATTTTGTGTCAACATTTTTTAAATCATTGATTGAATAATTATCTAGATGAAAAAAAACAACTATCGAATATTGAAGCATTAACATCTAACATAAACGCAAAGCATCTTTAAAAAAAATTATAATATACTTTTCCAATTTAAAACCAAAAAGGATGAAATTTATTTTCATTTAAACTGGTATTTTTATGTGTTAAGTAGGTTTGTACTTTTTATTAATATTGTAAACAATTAAGTATATTAAGCTCTATCTATATCTATGATTAATGATATAAATATAATTAAATGAAACATATTTATATGTAAATTTTATCGTAAAAATATATGACTAAATAACTAGTACCTAATCAATAACTAATAAGTATATATTATGTAAAATAATCGAGGCACTAAAATTTTAGATGCACTGTGGCCCAAAAATTCTAGTTTCGTCACTGGTAATAAACATCAAAACCTTATAAATGCGAATAATATTAAATAATACATATACTATTAATACTGCTACAGTTATTAAATTATCAAACATATCATACAATACATTATTATACGAGTATAAAAATAAATTGTCAAGATTAAGACCAATCCTAGTAATAAAACAAATATACCTGTAATATGGCCAATGGGGGGGAGGCCCATTAGCCTCCCTCTGTGTACACCACTGTGGTATACAACAATACAATATTATAACAATGAACCAATAAACCATAGAACTAAATTTAAAGATGTATAAACGGTGATAAACTGACATTTAATTTAAATAGTACATTCTTGTTTTAATCACGCTTTTAATCAGTTGTGCTTTCCATACTTATTTGTGATACAATACATTTTGGATTATTAATCTTCCTATTATTATTTCTCATTTACTCGTTCTGCAACCACAAACCTTCTATTCATACTATTGCTATTCTTACGCCAAAAATATAATATACCCTAAAAACAAGAATTTTAACAAATTTCCTATTACCTAACAATCTAGTACCTAGGTATAACATTTCTAATATTTTCATCTTATAATAATTCAGTTTCGTCTCTTATATTTTAGGATTAAAATATTTATTCATCTTTCTAATTTTGGCTTGTTCATTATACAAGGTGAGCACCTCGTGCTCAAGGTGAGCTCTTTAGGACCACTTCAATATAAAATATTTTTATATGAAACTGCAGTTTCTCTAATTCCTACAACTGGTTATTTCGATTTTTAATTTTTAATAAAAATTCATCCATCAGATCTCTTATATCATTCAAAACTTCCTATCTCAGATATTGTAATTAAATATCTAACACTTACACAATTTCGTCGCAGAATTGTATTGCTTTTTAATCATATTGTAATTCATTTTACCAGATTCCAGCACTTTCCTCTATCCGATAATTATAACTTCACGCTATAACTTGCCTCCAGTGAGTCATAATTCGATATCTAATACTCATAATCTTCCTTTTAAAGCATAAATGCTTCACCCTTCTGTCTTCTATATAATTATTCTATAAAATATTAAATGTTTTTAAATTCGTTTAAACTTTTTTTCACAGTTATAAACATTAATATTAAATAATTTTCTTATTTCCTTGAATCTTAAAATCTCTCCTAATTAAATCCATTATCATTTTTATCTTTTTGGATACATTTTTGATTAAAATTTAATGTAATTGCTGTAATATTAAAATGTATGTAATTAAATTTTGTTAGTTTTAGTTTCGTTATACAGGGTGTCCCAGGTATATTCACTAATTAAAATATCTCCACAAAAAGTTAAAATTTTTGAATGCAAATTTTTTCAAATTATTATTTAGCGAACGGACTATAATATTGCTTTCATTATTTGTTTAAAAAAAGATAACTCATAAAAAAATTTAAAGAGAACCATATTAAAAATTATATTTATATAATAAATTTGACTTGTCTTCATTTAATCAAGATCTCGATTTTTAGGAATATTTTTTAATTATTGAAGAAATCATATTTCTGATGTCATTATTGTAGTGTATATATTTCATATAGTCTGTAATTGTATCATGGAATTCAAAATTCATGTTATCAATATTATGATAAGTGATACAATTTTGATTAATAATAATTTTTCGATAAAATTTGATAACTGAGAAATTCAGACTACAACAACTGTTAAACCGTGGTAAGCACTGAGAACGTTTATGATAATATTGATAAAACAAATTTTATGTGTCATAATATTAAAATATTAAATTATTAAAAATAATGATGTCAGAAATATTTCTCCAATAAAACATTTGTCTAAAAACATTTCATTAAAAACATTTCTCCAATAAATGTAAAAAATTCCAAAAAATCGAAATCTTGATTAAATTAAAAGATCAACATCTCAAAATTCTTATATAAATTTAGTATTTACTCTTTAAAATGGTTATCTTCAAATTTTATATAATTTAAAGAATAAACAGTTAATTTTTTTAATTTTTTTATGAAACGTCTTTTTTTAAATAAGCAATAAAGATAATATTATAGTCTGTTGCCTAAATAATAATTTGAATAAACTGCATTAAACATTTTTAATTATTCACGGAGATATTGCAATTAGTAAATACCCAGATCTATTTACTAATTTCACTTAAGGTATAATTGACATAACCCATAATATTTAATTATATATTAGTACTGACTACAATAAGAATATATTTTCCTCTATTATTTAATTTTTAATTTTTTATAATTTTTAAAATAAAAATTATATTAAATATATATTATTTATAATTATTATAAAATTATATATAATAAAATACATATATTAAAATATATATATATTGTACTGACTAGAATAAGAATATATTTTCCTATATTATTTAATTTTTAATTTTTTATAATTTTTAAAATAAAATTTATATTGAATGATAAAAACGGAACCATTGTAACAAATAAATAAATTAAAATTGAATATATATTTTATAGGTACCTTTCAAATTTAATTATCGTTAGTATATCTTATTCACTCGTTGAATCATATTTTGGTGAAATATAAATAATTAAATTAATATATTGGCCCTCTTGGTCAAATTTATTATAAGTTATAATGTTCAAAAAACTATTATGGTTAGTTCAACGGCATCGTAATAATGACTGTTAACTGGAAATTAAAATGTATTTTTTTCTTGTATATAATTCTATCCTTATTATTTACATTTTACGATAAACGTATACTCATAGTAACATTGATATTATAATAATTAATCTTTATTATGAAACTTTTCCAAAGTATGCGGTTAGGATTTCAGTATTTTTTTTTCCAAAGCGTGTTATTTTCCACCAAATAAATATCCTTATAAAAGAGACGATACTTTTTAGTCCATACAATATTTTTTATTTAACAAAACAAATAAAACAGGTATCTATATCCAATTGTTTTTTTATTTCTTTAACATCATCACTCTATGATCGATGACACTCTTTTAGAAATTTTGCGTATGCCACTAGTATACTCAAAATAATTGTATTATATAGAATTATAGAATAATATAATAATAATCTAATGACACCGAAGTACAAAATTAAATGTATGACAAAAAATATTTAAATTTATCTTGGTATCTTTAAAGTCTAAACATTTAAACTATTTTTATAAATCCTTTTATTGTTTATCCAATTATAATTAATTTTTATATACTACATTAGTTAAAATCGCTAGATCACCTTCATCATAAATACCTACCCCCTAAAATAATATTTTAAATTATAACGACTGCCATAAATAAATATGAATTTCGGTACCACTTCCTATATCATATTAATATACTATAATACCTATACTGCAATAAAGTACCTATATTAATTATTAATACAATTATTAGCAATCACGTTTATTATTTATATTTCTAATAGTCAGTAGTTAATACTAAATATTTAAATAATACACTTTTGATTCAAACAATAATATTATATTTCGCATGATATTTTAATTTTTTTTTTTATGAATTCATCTAATTTAATTATATTTATAAAATATAATTAGGTTTTTATGTCACTAAAATTATTCTTAGTTCACATTTCATTATGTTCCTTATATTGGTATATTCAAATAATTATGCAAAACAATATTGATTTAATATCTGATTATAAAAGTAAAATGGTATTTTAATACCTAGGTAAATTAAATTAAAACAATAGGTACACATTAAATTTAATAATTGTGTATATATTTAATTTCAGACACTGATGTAACTATATTGTTTTAAAATACATCTTCTGATATTACAAACAATTAAATATTAGTTATAAACTATTTGTACTTTACGTTAAATAATTCAAATAATAACATGATTACCCGTATTTAAAATAGGTTTGAAGTTTCTCATTTACAAAGTGTAATTGTTTTATAATACAGTTTTTCGTAAACTCACAAAATAAAACTATTCTATTGAGCTAAGTATTTTGTATAAATTTAATTAATACATTATTCATACTATCAATGGTAACTAATCAATAGTATAGTTAATCAGTGTCTTTACTAAATTAAAAATAAAATTCATAACAAATCAAATATGCCATAATAATTTAACATTATATTTTAAAAAGTCGACTAGATATTATTCAATTCGAATAATCCTACACAGTAGGTATAATTATATCTTTATATAGTTTGTTTTTTAACTTTTAAAATTAAATATTGAATTTTATATTTATTTTTCAGTATATTACCTAGATGAAAACATATAATTGTATTTAACTTTATATTATTGAAATATATATATTTAATTAATTAATAATTATTGCCTATATATTTTATTTTAAGGTTATTTTCATTATAAAATAATGAAATATTAAAGATTTAAACATTTATTGGCGCTGCAATTTTAAACAGGCAATAATATTTGACAAAATGTATTCTAATTGTAATTTTGTATTTTAGTAATTAGAAGTGTGGTAGTAAACTCCTTTCGACAATATAATAATTAAAATCGTTTCATTGTTTTAACATTATGATGTTACTAAACTTCATTTTAATTTATCAAAAGGAGTAGGTATGAAAACAATTAAGAAATTAATAATTAAACATTTAATTTAATATCCATCAACTTAAAAAGTGTAAGCAGTCATTAATATTAATTGATTTTTTATTAACTTGTTGAAATAGACTATAGAGGGATTAAAGATAAAAAGAAATTAGTTTTTTTTTTTTTTACAGTAAATAGGTTTGTTGTTTCTATAATATTATATATTTAAAATGTAATTTATGTTAGTATACAATATTGAATTTTTTTTATTAGAGAAGAAATTAAAACTTCATATAATTATTATTGTTATATATTCTTATGAAATTCGCGAGTACAACTATAATATAATTATAATTATATTTGATTACATTTTAACTATACTTATAAACACATACATTAAATAAATCGTATTATGTAAACATTTTAAATATTATAATCATACGAATTACAAATGCTATTTTATATTAAAATCATTGAAATTTATATTAATATTCATATTTTTGACTACGTCTAAAATCAATTAGTAGCCTTTAATTCTTTATAAAAAAAATGCATTATTATTAAATAATTAATTAGTGCATTTTATAACATTTAAATGAATTTGATATAATTGATAATTATTAGGTATTATTAATATAAAATATTTTATATTTCTCATTTATGAATATTATGTTAAATTATTGCAGGTGCCAGGTGGTAATTTACTGAAGTTATTATTTTATTAGTAGGTATTTTATTGTAATATATAGTAGTCATCTGTCATAATAATCTTTCCAGACAATTGAATAATTAGTATGACATGTGTATAACGATTATGATTATAAACAATTATGATTATACTACATTAGTAAAAATAAGTAAATAATAATTAACTGTCTTATTGGTATCGTTAATATAATAAAAAAAAACACTACCTATAATTAAAATAATCATACTATATTTGTATATTTTATCTCTTCATGCAAATTTAAGAATTTAACCATTTAAATACAACAATTGGTTTAATTTTCGATAAATCAACAAAATACCTATACATTTCATGAAGTGTATTTCTACATTCCAATTTATAGAAATATTTAAAGCACTGCAAGTACCTAAACATTTATAATTATTAAACTAAATATAATAATAAATTATAGTATGTCAACCTAATTTTACGATTAAAATTTTAGAAAACTAATTATTTTTTTATATTAGGTATAATTTTTTTTAAGTTGAAAATTTAACAAAATAAATATAATTCTTTATACGTATTAAATAAAAAAATATGCCTAATGATAAACAAACATATATGAAGCTATAAATAATAAATAGTGTATATTATATAATATGTAAAATAGTATTGTAGAAATTATCTTTTATCTGTGAGTAAAAGTAGCGGATAATCATTTTGGTTAGGTAGGTATATATTTTATCAGAAAATAATTGTTTTTTTTTTTTTTAATTACAAAGACAGTTGAACATGAAAAAACATGAAAGCAATTTAATGTCTAAATCATACTATATAAATAATTGTTTTCGACGTGTTTAAATAAACTGTTTTTTTTTTAAAAAAAATATTGTCTGAGTTAATTATTTATCTTTTTTCCTGATTAATACCATTTTGTTTACTTATATAGATAAAATTTAAATAGATATTGACGAAAAAACCATTTTAATTTCACCGACCACAAATCTGGTCCTAGGTTTTCATTATATTTTATAATTTATTTATACATTTTACGTTAATAACAAGTGTTTAAAATATCTCATGAATGTTCAATTATTATCTCGAACAGCAATTATAAATTTTCTAAAAGGAAAATAATTACGTTTTATGTTAGTACCTACATATTTATATTTTGAAAGAAAACAATTTTTTAATTACTTTTACCTACCTAGCCAATTTCAATGATCCCGTTCAAAATGCATTTTTTTTCAAAGATTAAAAATTAGATTAAATGACTTTAACTATATATTAAAATAACAAAATTTAAAATGATTGTATCTCTCTTAAAATATATTAAAAATTTGCGCATCTACGTAGTAATAAATAACGTTATAAGAATTTAATATTAATTTTTTCTAATAATTACAACTATATAATCATATTATTTATTAATAATATTATTATAATATGTATATTATTTTCCTCAATAAATCACATAAAATTAGTTGAATAAGGAAATTCGCTTTCATTAAAATTATGTAAACAATTTTTTCTATAATTTTATCATTACAGATATATTATATAAAACACATACCTGTAATGTTTTACCAAGACCCATACAATGAGCTACAATAGATCCACTTCCTTTACATTTTTTTATTTGTGCTAATGATTCAAACACTGAATTCCATAAAAATTTCACTCCTTCCACCTATAAATTATACATATTCCATAAATTAAATAAAACACATTTAATTGAATGAATCTTGTTATAAAATATTATATTATATTGTTATTGTATATTACAATAAAGTTGTATAACTTTAGTCAAATAACTAATTTTTTCATTTCAGAAATTAAAATGTTTTGTAGACTGTCGAGTCCCGACTACTAGTGATAATGACTTATTAATAGTTAATAAATATTAAATAGTATTTTTAATTTTGTGATAACATAGTTTTTCTTGTCATTTTATTTTCTATCAATTATTTAATTTTTTATATTTATTTTACTTTTTGTAATACATACTGAGCTATTGCAGTTAGTTAATAAATATATTGTTGTAAATATATAGTATTGTGTTGATAATTAATTTATGTATTACTCTACATTTGAACAAAAAGGTTTTTAAATTTATAGTTTTAATTAAAAAAAAAAAAACTAACTTCCAATTTCTACTCTAACTTAAGTTATTTTTTTCACCAAACTAATTTCTAACTAACTACGTTGGAAATTTAGAAGATTTTAGAAACTAACTATTATATTCTAATTTAGTTAGTTTTTATATTAATGTAACTTAACTTTAACTAGTTGAAAAAAAATGACTAAGTTGCCCAGCTTTAACTATTGTTGTTAACAATGAAGTGTGTGAATATTTGAACAACATGAAAAGGTTTTTAACAACACATGGATTATGTCGCAAAAAGCTCTCATCGTAATGACGAGAATAACTAACTTACCTAACCCAACCTAACCCTTTTTTGATATATTTTTTTGTCTAGGTATTCTAATATCGTATTTTTAAATTATCGTCTAATAAAGAAATCGTATGTTTCTTTTTTTTTTAAAAAAAAATTTGATATTAATTTTAACTGTAAATTCAACATTAAACACAGCAATAGCAATTGATAAATAAATGTATAAAGTAAATACGGGCATAATATTATCCTCTTAAATTCAATTTACAATTTGTCGAATTAGTAGAAAAACGAGAGTGGTCTAAACCCCACTCAAGAGTCCCAACTATACTTATTGTTTTCGTATTAATTTTGAAACAATTGAACAATGATTCAAAACTTTAAACGAAAGAAAAACATTGTCCGATTATGCAGAATTTTCTGTAGTACCTAAGTACATTCTAATTTATGAAAACACTTACAAGGACTTAATGTAATTAATTATTATTTTCACTTATTACTGGTTATTATCATATCATATTATTATATATTGGTTAATTAAAATTATTAACATTAATTTGTTTTAACAATAATAATGTTTTATTCTGCAATAGTATGTACTCCATATACCATGACCAAATCAATAGACATTACAAAATTTGTTTTTTCAACTCATGTTCCCTAACTTAAAATAAATAATTCTATGAATTACTCCAAAAAAAAAAAAATTGTTATTGTTTTTTTCAAAAATTGGTGAACAAATTCTGCGTATCAAATTGCATAAACATCTCTAATTATTTAGTAATGCTCCATTAACATGATGTTTTATTTTTAAATTAATTAAATTTATATATCAGTTTGTTTATTGTCAAAACTTATAATAAACAGGGAAAATGTAATGTATTATTTTTTTATAATTTATTTAATTCAATCCATGAAAAGGCGCATTGAAAAATGTATAGAGTTATAAAAATATGAGGTACCAGGTAATATAATTTGATTAATAATTATTATTTATTTTGTGACATAAATTATGTAATATAACAATCAATATGGATGGCGATATTATATTTTATAATAGAAACATAATAATAATGTTATATTTTTTTTTCTAAAGGTAGATTGATAATATAATTTTTCATCTGTCCCTACCACGTCAGCCATATTATGTCTGATGTGTAGGTGACAGGTCTCAAATTTATATTATTTTTATTATTGTTAAATTTGTGGGTGATAATGAAATGTATAATTAAGTAATATGATTCATTATGCTATGTAAATCAAACAACATCAGTTATCTACTAAAAAAACTCAATTTTTTAAGTTTAAAAAACAAAACTTTAATAAGACTTTAATATACTTTATTAAAAGTTCAATCATGACCATGAGTATTAAAAATATTATTCATATATATTTGAATATAATATATTATACTTAACTATATTCACCTGATTAATTTACCTATTAATTAGGTCTGTTTTTGATATTTTGGAAAACAGATTAATTTAATTATGTGTAACATTACCTTTAGTTTCAGAGTCACGATAAAATATGTTTAAGATCATAAATAACATTAACTTGGTAAAAAACTTGCATAATATTATCTTAAAAATATAAATTTAAATTGACATTATATTATAAAACAAGATTTTTGGTCAAATAATTATTTACATTAATATGCAAATTATTGTAGTCAAACAATTTTACCATAATTTGTATTTGTTATTTTTGGTTATTTCTAAGTAGAATGTTTTGATTTTGATTTTATTTCTCATATAATTAATAACACGTTTTAAGTGTCATCAAAAATAAATAATAACTTTACAGCATGTTCTTAAATCATATAATAATACCTACATTTTTCGTTAAATGATTTTATTATATTTGACTTCTTGGCGTTATATACTGCAGGGACATTTTTTTTTTTTTTATGAGACATGATAGTATATGCTTTTGGCACATGCAATATTGTATCCACTGTTAAAGCCTATTTTTAATACTTAAACCATTCTACTAAATTTTGCTGTTATTTTTTTGTAAGATAATAGTTTAATAAATTAATAACGGTCTGGTGAAGACTAGAAATCTGCATGTTATAATTTTAGCAATCTTATTAAAATATGCAAATGGGCAATGACTATACTGAGTACATATAATATGTAAGTTTAATATATTATAGCGTGTATAATATATTTGTAACATTTATTATTTATACATATAATCTGTAGTTTTTGTTTTTACAGTATTTGTGGTAAATTGAAAAAAATTAACATTTTATGTAGAGTAATAAAATATGTATAATATATATATAATATAAGACAACCAAACAATATAACAATTTTGTTTTTAATTTTTCGATGTCAGGTCATTTTAGTATATTCTTGTTTGGTTAAAATTTAATTCTCTACTTGAATTCTTCATTTTCATACTAGGTGAGTTACCGGATTGTATCCGAGTTGAATTGGAAAATTAAAGTATTTCAATGATTTACCAACAAAATACACAAGCGTTTTTATAAAATTAAATGTATTTCAACGACAATTTTTACTCTACTATTAAAACTATGTGTATAGTGTATAAAAAAAAAAAAAATTTATGTTAATTAAAAAAAAAAATGTAATGTTTTTTATGCTTGATTTAGGGCGTTGGAGAATCAGTAGCTTCGGTAAGAGTGGTCACTTGGCATAAATTAACTGTGCGTTCAAAAGCAAAACGGAAAAAAACCATCGACGAAAATGCGGCGTTATTCAGGTCCAGTCGTCAGGTAAACACGAACGGCAATAGTCTGGCCAACGAAAACATCACCATCACAACGTTGCTAGCGAACGAGACCGAAATGAACGGAACGAATCATAATACTTAGGTCGTACACGTAGACCAGTTTTGGATGTAAATGATTATTATTTACATAAATAACTAAATCTCCAAGTGATTTACGGACCGGTAGGTACCTTTTTCCGGTGCTGTTAGATATATCGCGAACAAAATAATAATGTAATATACGAACGACGTTAATACTATCATGTCGTAATAATATTATAACAATATTTCCGTCTCGAAAATATACAAATCGCATCTCGACTTCACGAGTGCAATCATTTTAACGTCAAACCTAATAAAATAAATAATAATATTGTAATAATTCTCATCGTAAATAAAATAAAAAAATCAACCGTATTATATTATTATTATATCTATTAATTGTATACAATTTCAAATTATAATATTTAACGTTATTTGGTAATATACTTTTCCTCATAGTTTGTACCTGTAAACAGTTGCGCACACAGGGGGAGGGGGTATTAAGGGGTCAGTACCTCCCCCAAAATGTTTACCTTTAATCAATTTGTATTCAAAATCCAGTATACGTTCATGTAACGAAGACCGCAGTGACGTAAAATTTACATTGTGCATATTATATACTATTAAACTTTTTAACATATTTCTACATATTCTACAAAATTCCTCTCTTTAAGAAATTATTATAAGCACAACCCCCCCCCCCCACCGCCCTCCGAAAAAAATCCTGTGTGCGCAACTGCCAGTAAATATCGTCTTAGTAACATAAAAATAATATTAATAATTTAAAATGGCCTTACTTTTGGATCCATTATACTCAATATATTATTATCGACCAAATAGGTCTTCTGTGTGTTTTTTATTTTCAGTTTTGATGTCTCGATGAAAGTATATAAACTAATAAATGAATTGAATAACATTTAAAGTAGCGTAAACAATGTTTTTTGATTTTATTTTTCGTAGATATAAAATTAATACTTATAAGTATATTATAATATGTATATTATGTTAAACAAGTAATCTATATTTCCATGAGATGATTCCTATTTAAATAATTCCGTTATTCTGTTTTATTATCGTACATAATGTTATACAGACGGTTGAATATGTGTACAGTGTACACGCTAAAAACTATTATAGAATTAATTTGTATATTTGTTTGTTATTTATTTTTATTTTTTTTAATCGAGAATAGACGAATAATTAAAGGGAAGAAAATGCCAATATTTGTAGAAAGATAAAAATATTTTATTTTAAAACTGCCAACATTGGATATCGCTATATAATATATTATATTATGTTTTATTATTATGTGTTTTCGGTATAATAATTAGTATAGTCATATAATATTAAGTAAAGACATCAGTGTTTTGTTGTACCTACCAAAGATTTATCATATCTGTTTGTTTGTTAAGGAAATTATTAGTATTATACTTTTGTCTTGTTATCATTTATTGGTAAATCACACTTTATTATTATCTAAATTTCACGAAATTATATATGTAGTTAGAAAATAATACAAAAATGAATACATGAACATATTATTGGTTTAAAAAATGTTGTTTGTTTTTTTTTTTTTATTTAATAAAACCTAACCTAACCTAACCATTTATAGCATTCCATTTCTAGGTATGTTTTAATATTTAATACTATATATAGTTATAATATTTAATATTGATAGAAAATCAAAAACAAATTTACCTTTTACTGTTATATATATAATATATATTAAAGGTAACGTAATAACTACATATTGTTTTATATATCTACTTGAGTACAAAATTAAAACATTTTATAGCTTTGAATTTAAATTTAAATTAGCTATTTATAATTCATGCATAGTTATGAATTTTTAATTGTTAAGCTAGTAGAGGTACATTCATGCATACTCTTATATGTTTAAAAGACATTTGAAATTGCATAAGTAACTAAATAAATACCTACCTGATGGAAATTATAAATTTTAGAACAGTAAAGGTTACGAACTGTACCAAATAAATGTTTTTAAATAGTGAAATATAAATTTAAATGTTGGGTTAAAATAAAACTACAAATCATTTTTAAATAAAATAAACGTTATTTACAAAATAATACAAGATGGGTAAAAAGTGTTTGGGGAGAACGTCCCATTATCGCGTGGAAAGTTAAAAGTTAAAATGATTTTAGATAAGATTTATTAAATATGTGACATAAAATATGGACAATTAACAATTCAATTAGTCGTAAATTACTTTATTGTATGCACAGATATGTATCTAAAATTAATTGGAATTAGACATTTCACCAGTTTCATGATAGAAACAATGTTTTCGTATATTTTATTATGATGAATAATTTATAACAATACCATACTATCCATCAAGGGTATATTAATACCGTTATTATAGCTTTGAAATATGTTCAATAGCACGAAACAAACAAAAAAGTTATGTTTTTTGTTTTATTTACAATATAAATGTTCGATTGTAAATACTACTTCATTATTTTGGTTTGATTAAATTATTCAACGCGATTTATATTTCGTATGCTGATAAGTGATAGGTATAAAAATGTATTATAATATACACGCGACTCAACACAGTGAAATTCACGTGTTTTATGTGTTTCAATAAACAGAAGTCAAATAAAAGAATTTCGTTCGGAGGACATAAAATTATAAATTTTTGAACGACGTGTGGAATTATTATCAAAATAAATAAAATTATTATAATAGCAGTAACAAGTGTATAATAATATAATATTATATTAGTAATATACACTCTCGCGCAGAGCCATTTTTCAACACGAATGACGATACAATTTAATTTTAGTTTCATTTCAGGCAGACGAAGCGAATGAAAAAAGGTAATCCCATATTATATAGTAATGCTGTCATAGCCTAACCAGAGTTACAAATCGTATTAACCGTACACATAATAATAATAATATGTCGTATTCGTTCGTTTAGGGTTCGAGACGTTCATTGAATACTGTTATTATATTTCACCGTACATAATAATAAAATAGCAAAATATTCGACCATGGAAAATGAAGAAGCACCGCAATCGCACGAGGACGTGAAACGTTTCGTTTTGTCGGGTTTTCAAAAGTTTTGCATTCGATGGGGCGTATTTTTCGACAAGTCCACGAACCATCTGTCCCGGGTCGAGACTATGCTTAGGAGTATACAGTTGACCACTATAATGGTTACCACAGTTCTTACCATGACATCGGTATTAATCGCAGACAACAAGAAGGCACTCGAGTCGTTCACGTACTTCGTTATTTGCATATTTTTACTGTCGATCATCACGTTCGCCATTAGGACGAAACCGTACAATCGCGGTATGTTGCTAATGATCGAGGAGGAGTTTCCCAGATACGAAAAGCCCATGCCGGAAGAGCTTAAGCGCAAACTGTTGGCGATCCGCGAGTCCTACGCGAATTTCACGAGAAAAATTATACTGTCCTATCTGGCGCTGGTCGTGTTCGAGATACCGCTAACTGCCATGGTGCCGTTGACGGCAGCTTTCACGACAAACGCCAAATTGGGCACGCAGGCAACGCAAATGGTAGTCATGTGGTTTCCGGTCGATACCAGTCAGGTTAATATTATTAATAATACTTTACAACCATAATGATATTTGTATTATTAATATGTTTAGTGTATTGTACATGGTTGTAATAGTATGTGGAATATACCATTGCAATTTTTTATCAATTAATAATATTAGAAAAATGCACTTAAAAAAATGATTTATTAATTCATCGGGTGGGTAAATACAAACTATAGATGATAAATACGTAGAAAGTGACTATATATTATATTATTGATACAATGGCGGATTAACAATATCCATAAAAATATAAGATCTACATGACTATGTAATTGACTTGAAGATTTTTTGAGTATTCACATACGTGTTCTACATAATATGAAAAAACGTTTTGGAACGGATTGGTCGATTTTCTGACTAAATATAAAGCTTTGAAATTGATACAAAAATGTAAAATATTACCTGCAATTTTGTTTTTAACGGTTTGAACATTTTTTAGAATCCTATGTATATACTACTTAATTTATTTACAAAGTATTTTGATAATCGTAAGTCACAATTTTTTTTTATAAGCTTCTAAATTTATAATCTTTAATAAAATTGAATATTATAAAATTTTATGTGTTTTAAAAGAATGAAAACATTTTTTTCTGGTAGAAATAATGATCCGATAAGCTGCAGTAGAATATGTATTGGTTTATAGATAGAATCTTCTTAATACTTTATTTATCTCAATTCGAATTTCTCAAACGTTTTTCTTTGGAAAAACAAATTATGGAAAATCGGTAAAATCAAGATTTCCGTTAATTTGGTTTTAAATATTTTATAATAACTAATTCTATTTTGATCGTAGGGACTTGTAAAATGTTTTGAGTAGTATCATAGGTTTAATTAATTCAATTACACACGTGGTAAAATTTTGGATTTTCAGTATAATATATTGAATATCTGACTGAGTTTGGCTTAGAATTGTATTGAAATGAATCGCATGAAATGTCATTGCATTCAAATCTTAATTATAAAGAACCACTAATTTCTCCGAGAATCGAAGGGACGAAGGAGGAACGTCTAGAATCGATCTTCTCGCCTTTTTATATATAATTTGTACATTTTCGCAAACAATTGAACCTGTACATTCATTTACTACTGTTATAAGCAACGAATAAAAACTATAAGTTTTGTTTTTTAATATAACTATATTAATTTTAAAAATAAGTTGTTGGTATACTATAAAAAAAAAATATCTGTGTGTATCATTTTTATTTTATTCATTGCAGTACTGCACCATTATTTTCCAGGTGAATAAATAGTAAATATAATACATTTTTTTCTTCTTATAATTAATTCCGAACGATTGATCAAAATTAAATTGCTTCTTTGTATGTTTTTTGTTTTGTTTTGTTTTATTAAAAAATTGAACCGTCAACAATGAAAAGGTTTTTTTTCAATTAAAATTATTGTGATTAAAATATCATGACCCTTAAAACATTATATTTTTGTTTTATCGACAAAAATACGAATTTTGTTTTATCTTTAAAAAAAAAAAAATGGATAGATTAATACTAATTAATAAATACTAATTAAGAATTTTCAATAAAATTAAAATTTTTACAAATATTTACAATCGGTATTTATTTATTGTTCTTTACATTAAATTAAATACATTTTGTTTGTTCATATTTAGTTTTAAAATATCTATTTTTAATGGATTATTAAAGTATTATCTATTGTAATTGTTATAATATAAATTATTAATATTTATCAATTAGAAGTTTTTATAGATTTATGATTTATTGTAATTATTATAACTAATTGAAACATTACCTAGTTGAAGTTAATATGTGAATGGTATAGGTACTCAAAATACGAATTTATATGTAAGCCTTTACAATATTTTATATTTCTATTTATCTTTTTGCACTGACAAAAGAAATACAATGTTGTACCTACCCATGTGTTTTAATCTTAATATGAATAGATAGAGTAAATTAAAAGTAATAATTAGACAATAATAATAATAATAATAAATATAAATTTGAATATTATTAATTATTTACTTATCTTTAATATCATCACTTATAAATATTTACATTAAATACGAAATATATAGGAAATACGATTATTCATTTTAGATTTTGAGCGAAGCGAAGAATCTGATAGTTTTACAATTATGTGTACTCTTTTATGCATGTATGCACTTTTTTAGGAAAAAATTATGGTTAAATTTCCACGAATAGAATATGGATTCGGTAAAAAATTGCATCTATTTGGTTCTTTATTCATTTTATTTTTTAAATTTCTCAAAAGTTTTTTGGAAAAAAAAAAATTACCAAAAAATGACGGAAAACTGACAAAATTTATGGAAACTGTATGAAACTTATTTTAATGAATTCGATTTAAATATTTCATGATAACTAATAAAATTATTAACGTAGGGACTCAACAATTTTTGTTAATTAATGCCAAAGGTATTCTACATATGAAAACAATTTTTAGAACTGTTACTTTGATATAGAATATATCAAATAAATATAGAACTAAATATAGAATTTAGAAATTTTTTTATGATACGGTTTAATATAATATTTAATTTTGGGTTATATGATTTGAAAATTAAATAAAAATATGTCTACGATATTCAATTTTGTGTATTTGTTTAAGTACTATTTGCGTTATTTGATTCTATTTCTTAACAAATTTTTCGCGAATAAGGTAAAATATTATTTTTCATCGTTCAGTCGTAATAATAATATACTAAACATAGATTAAAAAAAAAAAATTGTAAATGATAGAACCAATTTTGTTGGTCTAGTTCACATATTATTTAATAGTCTTTATTTAACTAATTTATTAAAAATTTTCTAATGAAACCGGCAAAATCTCTAATAACAATTGAAAAGGGCAAAATTTGCGGAATCTACATTTTTGATGAACTTGAATTTCATTATTTAAGATACCTAACTAATTATTTTGTTACACATTATTTAGTAAATAAAAAAAATATATATATAAAAATACATATTATCAGCAATGACAGGATTTTATAGAATATTTATTTTATTTTATTATTATATTGTATAGCATATGTTTTATTAGGTATTTAAAAACTAGCAGAGTACGATTAAAATTTGATTTATGATACAGAGAAGTAGAATATAAAATTTTATTTTGCATATTTCGAAATATTTTAGTCTTTTATGCTATTTTTAAACATTTTGAAATAATTTTACATTTCTACTTGTTTCTTTATCATGTTTTACTACATTTTATAAATTAGCAATTTAATAAACGTGTTATCAAATATTAAATGTTCTCAATATAATATTAATTTAATTTTTTTCATTAAAGTATAAATTAAGACCGATTACAGGATTTATTGTTATGGCGTATGTCAACGTAACAATAGCAATTTAATAAATGTATACTTATCTTATATCTACTACATCGTTTGAAATATCATTGCATTGCATTCAAATCTTAATTAAAATATAACACAATAACATTTCGCCACTTCTCAGAGAAATGCCTAGAATCGACTTTCCGGATTTTTTACAATTTAAAAATCATTTTATCTATTACTATTTAAGATAAATTATAGACGAGTATTTTTAATAAGTGTTTAAGTATGACAGGATATACTTTTTATCTGTTTGTAATATTTATTATCATTACATATTTGTCGTGTATCTGATTTATTATTCAAATTTTTGAGTCATCTTTGGTGGTTTCGAAATTATTGTGTTTTTGAGTCGAGAAAAAAACAATACGTAGAGAGATGAATTATAATCTTGTATATAATATGGATTTGGGATGATTTAGCAAAATCGAATAATTGAATTTTATAAGCTCATGAATGTATAATATAATGTTATATGAGTTTTGTATGGATTTATTTGATTTGAAAACCGGATGAAGTAAATACCAATATACCTATTAATATGAATTATAAGTATTTTTATATAATATATATTTTCAGGGGCGTTATTTCACATTTTTTCATAAGATGCAAAACCAATATTAAAAATCTAAGGTAATACCAAAGTCGATCGCTTCGCTCGCATTATCAAGTACCATTTTAATATTTATAGCATTAAAACCATACAACATTAGATACAGAAAAATAAACTTAATCAATAGATTTTCATAAATCTTTAATCAATTTTCAATAATTTATATAAACCAAATAATATAATTAATAAGTACCTAATGTAAATATTATGTCTTACAATAAAGTAAAACTTCTAAATTTTAATTTAGCAAACCTATCTACAGCATTAAGATCTAGTGCATCAACTTCTTCTTTTTCAGTTCAATAAACATTAAATCACTTAACCACTATACAAGATTAGGAATTAAGTGCATTGCTTATTTAATTATTGTTATTTATTTTATACTATGATTTTATAAAATGATCTACACAAAAAGTGTGTTAAAAAAAATTCATGAAGTGCATTTGCACACCCTTGTATCCCGCAAATGACGCTACTGATATATATGTAAATAATTATGTATACCTGTACACATACATTATAATTTATATTTATATTATATAAGATGAGAAATTAAGTACATTGTTTATATCATTAACTTAATAAATAACTTAAACTTAACTAATATGTTTTTTTATTAAGTGAAACACTAAGATTTTTTACTTTTAAAAAAATTTTAATAGGTATTCTAAGATATTAATATGATTTTTTTTAACATAAATAATATATTATATTGTTATATTTAGTTATTTATTGCAAAAAGTTACAGATTTCCTAGCAAATAATTGTAAGAAATATCTTGAAATATTTGTAAGTTATATTAAAAAATTAAAAACAAAATACATTAAATTACAATTAAATTTAAATAAAAACAATTAAAATATCTAATCCTACTTTTGCCTACAAAAAAAAAAAAAAAAAAAATTAGAATATAACCAAAAAATTAAATGTTAAAAGTCTCACTGAAATAATACCATCATTATAGATTAGTTCATTCTTGGAAATTTAACTGAAAAACTTTACAAATGAATGTGATCTTATATCAATTAATTTTATTTACATATATGTTCTTTGAAAAGTTATACAATTTTAATAATAGACTGTTGCTTCTTTATGTAGAAAAATAATCGTAATGTAACACACTGAAAAAACGACGGTGAACATACTAACTATAGCTACAGCCTATATATTATAGTTAGTATTCAAAAGGAAAAATTACAAGAAATTTGTTTGAGTTTAAAATGATAATTGTTTGAAGAAGAACGCGTTACATCAAAAACCAAGTTGTATAGCCTACTTCGTATAAAATATTAAAAATTACTTATAACGTATTTAAATGAAGAGTTCAATGTTTTGAACATATTATTACCGGTTAACATTATTAAAATAAAAAAATAACATTTCCTGACACATACATTATTTTTCATTATAAATTTCCCATGTTTTGCATAAAATATTAATTATCGTTTGTATGTTGCAAGTTTTAATAGAAACTTTAGATGAAAGTTAAAACTATAATAAAAACGTATTTATATATGGATAATGGATATACAAGAATAAATAATGACGTGCCATTATTATTATTATTCTTGACAAATGTTTAAAATACTCTTAAATGATATTGTAAATTTATAACGTGTACACAATATCGCGAAATCCCGAATCATTTCATAGACACCTATAGTGTACAGTTTATGATCTAAAAACATTATTGTTAAAAATTTTCAGAAGAGTTCATAAATTGGTCGATGGGTCGAGAATCGAACTCAAGTCTCTCGCTTTCCGGACGAGTTTTTTTGTTTTTTGTTTATCAATAACCCATAAGTATCTTAACTGGCTGCTAACATTATTACCGCACTCGCATCGTTTGTTTCAGATCGACATGTACGTTGGATCGTTCGTGATTCAGTTCATGATCGTGGTCGTGGTAAAGTTTATCATCACCGGAATAATGTGCTCGTTTTCGTTTTTCGTCAGCCAATTGATCGCGGAATTCCGAATACTAGCCGCGCACGTGGAACACGCGGAAGAGATCGTCAGCTATGACAAGTCGGCCGCGGCTGATAAGACAATCGACCGGAAAATCGTGGAACACGTGGGCGCGTGCGTGTCGCTGCACAACCGTTTAATTCACTACAAAGACGAGCTGAACGAGAGCTACGGGTACATCATACTGTTAGAGCTCATGTTCAGCACGTTGTACTTTTGTCTGTCTGCATTCAATATGATTTTTGTCGGCAACAAATTCGTTATGGTCAAGGGACTGTTGACATTGTCCAATTACCTCTCAGAATTTTTCATATTTTGCATGTACGGCAGTATGGTCGAGGAGGCTCACATGAATCTGCTGCGGTCCTCGTACAATTCCGCGTGGTACGACAGACCCAAACTGTTCAAGACGCCGCTAACGATGATCATGACCCGGTCGCAATCTCCGTTGAAGCTAACCGTCGGAAAAGTTTTCATAGCCAATTTGTCACTGTTCCTGTCCGTGCTCAAGGTGTCCTACTCGGGCGTGAACGCGCTGCGAGCGGCCAACGCCAAATAGGCAACCGTGATAAGAGATAATAACATAGGTGGAAATCGGTGGGGGAGGGGGCTTGAGGGGGCTTAGCCCCCTCAAAATGTATTACCTTTGTATTACATTAGCTATCTTACGAGCATTAAAGAACTCACTTAGCTATTGTTATATTATTTATTTGTTGTTTATTAGCCACCCCCCAAAAATTTCGGTGGATTTCCACCTATGGATAATAATTAATAAACAAATTTATAGTCGCATGCGGGATGCGGGCACGAACAATGAGTGCTAGACCCCACGTTCATACATCAAACTATAACCGCTGTTATCATTATTACACAATCAGTTTACAATAAATGTTTATCTAATTAATATTACTTGAAAAATGTACCTACTATAAATTATGTAATATTTTTCACCATATAAATTAGAAGAAGGTATAAATTATTTTTTAAATAATCCTTTATTCTTTTATGCAAGATGCCACATTATAAATAAAATAAATGTATTTAGCCATGATTACAACCTTATAACACAATTCAGCCTTATATAAACATAATATTGACTTGTCAATTTTTTTCAGTACGATTCGGTCTAGTCTAAAATGTACATATATACAGATACGGCAGATCTAGTGCTAAGTAATTTTTAGAACTACTCAAAATATTATTTTTATGCATGTGGGTTAAAAAAATTTAGTATTCATTAATATGTATAGTAAATGCAACCAGCAATCAAGAAATCATAAATTATTTACACTTATAATTTAATACAATGTATTTTAAATTTAATGTACAGTATTACTATATTTATTGTAGGTATCTGTATACAATTTTGCATTAATTTAATTTATACATTAATTACATTAATTTTTCTAAAGCCCCACTCATTTCACTATTATCTTCATTATAAATTATGTCATTATCTGAAGCTTCATAGAAGACACCATTAAAATAATCTCATTTTTTGCCTTTTATTTTATTATATTGAAACAAAATTGAATATTACATTTTCAAATACAACAAAAGTTCAAAGAAAACAACTTTAATTAAAAGTTGTAAGCTCTGAGAACGGACCGGTCTCGATCTTATTTAAATACATTTATAAAAATCTGTCCGATCCTGGATTTACCATTATTTTACTGGTCCGGTCCGATCTATGAAATAACGTACCGAGCACAGCTCAGTACATACCTACATAAAATAAACATAATTGATCGATTTCAATTGAGAATGACATTTATTGTCCATTTGTATTTTGTTTACGTCATATCTTTAGGTCTCTTTCACTAGTAAATCAAATTATCTGGTTCATAGAATAATTATCTTGTTTAAATAATATAATAATTTTAATTAAAAAATTCTTTAAATATATCATTCTGTTTCTGAATTATTCAAGTAGGCTTGAATATTATTATGAACATAAAAATAAAATGTATGTCAATATGATGTCGAGAACAGTGTTTAGTTTTATAACAATATATGAATATTTACCGTTTATTAATTGTTTTAAAAATTGTATAACTAAAGAGTTATACACGTTTACTTATGTCGGATACCCATCGATGCTAGAAATTATTTTCAATGAAACAGGTATTTATTAGAAAGTTATATCAAAGAAAGTTTAAAATTATAATAATAGGAAATTGTATGAAAAGAATAATATAGCCCAAAAAAAATATTGCATGAAATATGCTTTAATTGAAAAATATATTGTTTGGAACCGTCATTAAATGGAAATTATATTTATTGAAAATAATAATGATATGAAAACATTCTATCTTTAAAAATACATTGTACTGAACAGACATAATTCGGAAAGAATAAAAATTAAACGACATACCTAATGGCTAATATAAATAGCTACTAAAAAATAATCTATATAATGTGCAGGACACACATATCAGCATACAATAATTTACCATTATTGATTATAGAATACTAAAGTTGAAAATTAATTTGATTTTAATATAATATTATTATATAAATAATAAATAAATATATAAATATTAAAAAAAAAAACGCCCTTCCCCACCAAAATAATAGTTTAGATACGTGTCTGAGGTACTATAATTTACCCAGTGGCATATTTTCAATTTTTTTTTTTTTTTGGGTGGTTTAAATTATTCTAAAAACTATGTAAGTATATAATATTACAATTAATACTTAAGAGTTATAAATTGATAATAATTATAAAAAAAAGAACATTTTCAGTTGTGTTTTGCTAATGTTATAATTAATTTATTAATATTTCTATAATATAAAAAGTAAACGTCTATTTCATTAAAAAAAGTTCATTGTTCATATAAAATTTCTTCAGATGTTATTAAATTTTTTTAATTTATTTTAAAAATAAGAAATTTATGAATATTATGTCCATAAATGTTTTTCTTATTATTTTTTAAAGCTATTATAATTTATAATATTATTTTATACATTAAACCTATTGTATTATTTTATCAATATCTATTAAACTTATTAATATTATGCAATTATATTCTAATATATTGTGAATTTTCCATCAGAATTCATTAAAAAAATAAAAAACAGAAACATAAATTATAATAATTAGGTATATAAATAAACAAAAGTTATTAAAAAAATGTTTTAATAGGTACAGGTAAGTATAGAAGTATTTTTGTATTTGTAAGTCCATATATTCTTGTATTTTGTGGTTTTTTGAGTTATTCGTTCTGATTATTATAATAAGTATAATAAAATAAATAAAATATATAACTTTATTAACATTATAATATCATAATTCCCAAGACATAATAATATAATATAGGTATACTGTATACTGTATACCGATATTTATTATTATTTATATATATTGACCATAATAGTTATATAGGTAGGTGGTGTATATATATATTAGGGTGGTCCTTAGCCATCATTTGATTATTTTTTATTCCGCGCCCCCTCCCCCCATCATTTTGTTCAATACTATTGAAAAGTAATTTGTGTAAATTTTTATAATAATTACTCACTCCCTTCACGTGCCTCAAAGGAGTTTAAAAATAGCCAAAGGGGTAGTCTTATAGTTTTTTGTGTTTAATTTAAAAAATATAGCTTTTGACATAAAAATGTATAGAACTTAAATTTTAGATCATATTATTCTACATAAAAAATGTATTGACAAAATTTCTTGTACATCTACTATTTTCTAAGATAAATTAAAATATACAAAAAAATAGATGAACGGTTAATTTTTCGGCAAAATGTACTACATCGAAATTATACTAAATTAAATTTTATAAAAGAAAGGTTATTTGTAAAAATTGCATTGGAATGTACGTTTCACTGTTAGGGTGCAAATTTATGTGGTATCGCCGAATAATTTCCGAATGTAGGTTGTCTATTGATTGTTACGCGGGTTGTTTATGACTGCGATCTATTTTATCTATAACAAATCTTTTACAAAATAAAATATAACACGTTTATCGTTTACATAAGGTGCATGTAGTGGCGTAACCAGGGGGGTGATTTAGGTGTTAAAACACCTTATAACCACTTTTTGACCATATTTATGCCAAAACTATATTATAAACTAGTTTCTACAAAACATTTTGTTACATGTTGACAATTTTTTTATTTTAGTTGAAAACTTGATATATGTTTTATGACACACTCTTAAATAATCATGTAAACAGTTTTGAAAATTGTAAGTCAATTTTTTTTAAAACGATTTCAAAATGTATGATTTTACATTAATGTCTGATTTGTTTGTTTTTAAAAGTCTGAAACATTTTTTGGGTTAGAAATAATGATCGGATTATCACAAGTAGGATATGCTACTATGCTAAAAATTGCATCTACTTTGTACTTTAATTAGCTCATTTTTTGAATTTCTTAAAAGTTTTTCCTCGGAAGAATAAAAAAATGACGGAAAAACAACAAAATTGACGAAAACCGTAATTTTGACGAAATTGATTTTAGATTTTCGTGATAACTAATTCGATTTCAAAAACTTTGGTACTTGTTATATTTTTTCGAGTATTTCTATAATTAGTCTACATATGAAATACAATTTTAAAACGGATTATCAGTGTGATATATTGTATTATATTGAGTTTCACTCAGAATCGTATTTTCGAATGCTTAACTACTAATTTGTCCGAGGGCCGACGGGACGAAGTAGGAACACCTGGAATCAACCTTCCCGCTCTTTTTAAATTTATAACTATTTTTATATCTATTATATTGAATCATCAAAATAAGTATACTGTTGCATAATATAGAAGTCCAGTGAAAATACAAATAGATAAAATTTCTTTAGAAATAAGATTAATTATGTTTATTATTGTCAATTCCCGGAATCCGTATTTTGGTCGGGTAGTTGTAGCTGAGCATCAAAAGCGATAACGGATTATACACACTAATGTTCATTTACTACCTAACCAGACACGGTCCAAATGTTCATGTTATATGAATTGCCTAAATATTACTCCTTAAAATGTGCTACGCTCCAACAGCATCAATATATTTTTGTTTTCTTATATGGGGCCTCCACACCACACGTTTCTAAGGAGTGCTATATAGGCAACTTATTATTCTTTAGGTTTGTGTGAGTCGTAAATGATTATTAGTATTAATTATTGATGTGTAAACTTTTATATATAAAATTAAATTTAAAAATAAATTCATCGATAAACCGATGAATATAAATTATAAATTGTTAATAATCTATATAAGTATCATATTTTAATCATTTTGTACTATTAATAAAAATTTTCTGCATGGAGTCTAAAATAATTTCACTTCTTAAACAATATTATGATAATAATAATATTTTTTGTATACTTTTAATACTGTTTATTTATTAATATTATGAAATTATATTTCAAATTTATGAATACATAAATGTATTTAATATAATACAGATATTACCATAAATATAACAAATACTCAATAGAAAAAACTAACTTAAATTATTAATCATATCATATATTACAATATTTTGATGGATACGTGATATATTTGGTATCTAATTTCTACCCGGAAGGGACTGAACTCGTTTTCTGGTGAAATATTTTTCTATTTAAAAATCTATAACGTAAATAGTATTATTAGTATTTTAAAATAATATATAATACTCTTATTTCCTTGTATCCATCAAAATAACATTAGTTATTAGATTCGCTTGAAAATAATGATTTCTACGTACGATAACAATAAGATTTGACAAACTTTCGAATTTCGATAAATTAAAATGTAAGATAAACCAACTATTTACATTATTTATTTTATAAGATATCTAATATGTATGGCTATATTAGATGGATTAAAATATAATAAATATACAATTAAAAAAAACTGTTTTATGTTAATTTATAAACGATTATTTCTAAATGACGAATCTTTATAATTTACTGAATGTGTAATGTATTATAAGACAAATTCATATTTTAAAATTTAAAAAACATACTCAACATTTTAAATAATTGCGTTATACACAGTTAACCAAACAGATGATAAAAACCACATTACTTAAAAAAGTTTTAAATTAATATATTCATTTATATTAAATTCATATTTGTTATGATAGTTTATTTGAAAGTATTTTTCCAACTAAAACTCAAGTGTGTATATGAATGTAACATTGTTCATAAAGTAATAAATATTTATTTTTATTTTTTGTAAATAACTGCCTCAAGTGGCTTGTTTATATAGTAAAATTATTACTTTCTTTCCTACCTATTATATTAGGTTATCATATTTGCTTCAATTATTTGATGTTTACGTACTTAAACGTTTACTCAAATGTTTAGTACTTAAACAGATATTTAAACATACAAATTATATAAAAGAAGTAAAATCTAAAATGATAAAATGCGTATATGAAAAAATATACATATAATATTTTTAGTTTAATATGAATATCGACATGTTATTATGTTCCTAAACGTTTGTTTGTTTATAATGGTATTTTTTTCTTTTGAGTTCTTTCATTTTTTGCAATAATTATTAGTCATTAAATTAGTTATAATAATTATTAGTTATACACAATTTAAAAAGTCATCAGGTAATTTATAGTGTTTGTATAAAATAATGATATTCTAAGACAGTACAATTTATCGTAAATAAATGAACGATGAATGTAATATAAATATTATACAGTTCGAACTTTCAATTTTCATAATAAAAATAGAATAGGTATAAATTATTTTTATACATTATCAATAATATTTCTTACTTAATTTTAGACTTGTTTAATTATTACTATTAAATTTATGTATTTTTATTATCATATAATTATTATAAATTTGCTAAATTTTACCATAGTGATAATATTATATATATATCCAAATAAAAGTTATATCCAAATTGATAATATGTAAAGTTTTCGTATACATTTAGAATATAATGTATTAATATAAATATTATTTAGAATCTAGGTTTTAAGTAAATAAATACTTTTGAATAAGATTAAAAAAAAATTATGCTTAGAATTATATACAATATAATATGTCTAATTACAAAAGAAAAAAAAAGAAAAAAATGAAAGATAGCCGAAACATTTTAAGAATCTAAATTTGAGAGTTGAATTTACTGATAACTTTAATATGTACAATTTTTAATTTGATCAGAATAGTGATGATAGAGATTTTTAAAATTTATTTTGTTTATACGTTCATATATCGTGTCTATTTATGATCTAAATTTATTCATTTAAACCATACAAGTGAAAATATTTAATAAACTCGATTATATTATAATAATAATAATAAATAAGGTTCTAAAATTATAGCATTTTCATATTTATTTATGGTACACTATGAGATACTTATCAAAGTAACCAATGTAATTGTTATATATTATACTATAAGGAATATAGGTATAATGACAACTAAATAATTATCTAATTTAATCCTAATTTAAGACTTGGGGGTACAAAGGACCACTAGCACATCCGTACGAACGTCGATATACATTAGGCATATTAGATCTTATGTGATTAAAAATGAAGTATTACGTACCAATCTATCACAATTTTGCGTTTGCACTGAACATATTAATATATTATATCTATTAATTATAATACTCGTAATTTGTTTTCAAAAAATAATAAAATTGATGTCAAAATCAGAATAGACCAACTCATATTGGTAGTCTATTTATTTTAATGTGACATTGCAACGACTAAATATTTAATTTAAATTTCCCAAATAAATAATAAAATGAAAAACAAATCAGCTACCTACTAACAATTTCTTTGAAGTATATTTTATTGTGACAGATTTATCAATATAAAATAAAAAAATAAATAATACTCGGCCTTATATTTTTTTATATAATACAGATAGGTTTTAAATACTCAGATATTCGATAAACAATTTCACTTAACTGACGTCTTGAACCATGGAATTGAATAATCATTTAATATTACCTATCATTTGTTTGATGACTAACGGCCAATTTATCAATTTTAATGTACAATATGAATTAATTGAACAATAAGACATTTAGATATAGCAGTTTCATTGTGTTGGTCACATTCTGATAAAATTATATGGTTCTTTTAAAATTTTAGATATTGTACTTTATTAGAATTCATATTATTATTTCAAAATTGAACATACTCCCTACAAAATAATTTATTAAAAATAATTTTCTGTGTAGATATTTAGTAAGTATATTTTGTAAACATATTTTAACAATTTAACATAAATTAATTAAAAATAAAATATACTTTAAAAGTCTCGCTTGAGTTTTTCTTTTTAAATTTCTAACTTTTTTCATAGTTTACAGAAAATTGGATATGGATCGCAAGTTATCATTGGCTCATGATAATGGAAAAAAACTCAAATAGAAATATTCGAATTTTTTTTACATCAAAAAATATTAACCTTACAATCAGTAGTGAAGTGATATTAGCATATCCTGATGAGAATGAATCCATTAATGTTAATTGGAATATATATATGATATTTATCGAACAGCTTTTGAACCTAGAGGACAACTTATGATTGATGTTTTAAATGAAAGGTTTGGAAAATGGGGAAACCGATTATCGAAATTTAATAAATGATCAAATTTAGAAAATTTAACATTAACCGTCGTTACTATAGTATGTATTAATTAAATATTTATTGCATAGTTTATTATTTGTGCTATATAAATATAATCATAAAACATAAAATATCTAAATAATATGCAGTCCTTATACTTATATTAATTTGTAATTATCTTAATATACTTGTATTATAATATCAGTTAGTACTTATAATAATAAATTAAATCATATGTAGGTACTAAATAGTAAAAATTGTTTACTAATTATACAAAATAGATAATTTATTTGCGGCATTTATAAACCAGACCTTTTGATTTGAGGTACTTTTGATTTATTATTTATAAATGAGTTCTAAAATATTCTGTTATTATGTATGTAGTACTCGTATGTAACTAAAGTTCTAACCTAAAGTCCATCTGTCATTATTTAAATTAATTTTGTAATTGAATAAATATTAATATACTTTAATATAGTGAATGTGAAATACAAATGTGTAATTATTTTAACAAATGTATCTGTGTGTTTTATTAAATAAAAATCAATATTATTTAATATCATCAGTCGTATAAATCAAATTATTTGTAACTTTAAACCAAAATCTTGTTTTATTATCAATAAAATTTATTATAGCATATTTTGTGTTATTAATATTAAATATGATTGTTTATAATACAAATTTGTAAAGAACCTATAAATTGTTTTATAATATTAAATAAATTAAATTAATTACAAAAATACAATAATATTTTTAATGGTTTTCATCAAAATCAAATATATTATAATTATACAATATATTTATATATAAAGTTATTTTTTTTTTTTTTTTTTTTTTTCTATTCATGTAAGCCGCGGCACCTGGGCCATTGGCTTTTGTTTGGAATTATTCTAGATCTGGTCGGTCAAGTTGGCATCTTCCAAGAATTGAATGACTTTTAATAGTTCAACCGGATCAGGACCCAGAATCTGTGATAATGACGGGGGAAGTTGGTTCTTAAGCCTCTGGTTCGCATATGTGATACATTCTGTTAGTATATGTTTTATAGTGAATTGGGTTCCGCATGTCTGGCATATTGGGGGCTCATTTTTTTCCATAAGGTGTTTGTGTGTGATTTTGGTGTGTCCTATTCTAAGGCGATTAATAATTACTTCTTGTTTTCGTGTTAATTTGATATAGTTTGGGGACCTTGAGATGTTGTTTTTTATTTCATTTAATTTGGTATCTTGTCTCATCCAGTGGTGTTGCCATATATTTTCGGTGGTATTGTTTATATGGTTTTTTAAATCCTTGATGGTGTAAGTGTTTATGGTGTTGGTTGTATGGTTTGTGGATGCTTCGGAGGCTGTTTTGTCAGCCGTTTCGTTCCCTAGAATGCCGATGTGTCCGGGAATCCATGCAATGATAACCTTTTTGCCTGATTGTATAACTTTGGTTAATTGGTTTGTGATGATGATTGTTATATCTTCCTGATGGAATTTATTAGTGATGTTCTTGATCACGTTAAGTGCGTCGCTAAATATGATATATTGTTTTTCAGTTAAATTTTCGATTTGTTCAATCGCGTGTAGTATTGCTAACGCTTCGGCTGTAAATATTGAGCATATGTCTGGCAGTTTGTATGTTAATTTATGTTTGTTGATAATTATTGCAATGGTTGTTCCTAGGTTGGTTTTAGATGCGTCGGTATAGATTTCATTAAAATTTGAATGTTGGGCCTGTATGCTATTGAATAATTGTTTGTATTTGGAAGGTAGTGTCGATTGTTTTGGGTAAGCGGCCAAGGACAGATTTACTATATTTGAAAAATCTAATGTCCAAGGTGGAGTAATAGTGGTGTGGACATTTATTATGTTGGTTATATCGATCTTATATTTGTCGATATATGATTTCTGGTACTCGAATAAGGGTTTGTTTGCTCTTTGGTTCCTTGAATAATATTTTAAAGCTAAATTAATTTCTCTGATCCATGGTGGTTGTTCATGAGCTATATTGTATAAACTTTCTAGAGGGCTGGAGCGAAAAGCTCCTGTTATGTATCTCATAGAGGTGTTTTGTATGGTGTCAATTTTTTTGAGAGTGTTTGTGTTAGCATTCCTGTAGATAAAAGATGCGTAATCTAGTTTGGATCTTATAAGTGTTTCATAAATTTTTTTGAGGGTTGATGAATCGGAACCCCATGAGGTGTGAGATAGCATTTTGAGGATATTTGTTCGAGGAGAAGTTGTTTCTTTTAGTTTCGTGATGTGTGTTTTCCAGTTCATTTTTTTGTCGAATATAACTCCTAGGATTTTTGTGTAGTTATTGTTTTGGATTGTTTCCCCTAATAAATGTAGCTGGATATGATTTTTTGATCTTTTTTTTGTAAATACGGAGACGGATGACTTATTAGGTGAGAACTTGTAACCGGAAGTTTTGGACCAATCGGTGATTTTATTGAGAATGTTTTGAAGCGATTTTTGGACAGTTTCTAGTTTGAGGCTTTTGTTCATTATGTTGATATCATCGGCAAATAGAGTAAGTATTGTAGGTTTGGATATGCTTTTAGAGATGTCGTTCATTGAAATTAAGAATAGGGTTACCGATAGGCTTGAACCCTGTGGGACACCGTTTTCTTGTTTAAATGGAGAAGATTTTACATTGTTCATTTGGACTTGACATATTCTGTTTTGTAAAAAACTTTCAATGAAGTTTAGTAGGTTTCCTTTGCTTAAGATAGTGGAAAGTTCTTTTAATATTCTGTATCTCCAGGTGGTATCGTATGCTTTTTCTAGATCGAGACTGACAATTCCTAAGTATTGTTTGTTGTGGTGGGTTTTTTGGATTTCATTATGGATTAAGGATAGATGGTCTAGAGTGGATCTATTTTTCCTGAAACCGCATTGTTCATTTGTTAAGTAGTTAATTTTTTCAAGGTACCATATGAGACGAAAGTTAATTATCTTTTCTAGTATTTTCCCTAGTGTATTAAGGAGAGATATAGGGCGGTAGCTTTCAACTGAGAATTTGTTTTTATTTGGTTTCAGTATGGGGATAATTGTGCTATTTTTCCAATTTTGGGGGATGTTGCCTGTTTTCCATATTTGGTTATATATGAGTATCAAATATGTTTTACCGGTGAGAGGTAGATTTTGGATGAATGAGTAAGGGATTGTATCGGGACCCGGACTTCGGCTTTTACATCTGAGTAGTGTGTTTGTAAATTCATCTGGGGTGATGTCACTATTTAAATGGGTTTGGATGGGGATTTTGGGGTCTATAATCGAGGTTATATGGGTATTCTCACTATGTTGTTTGTATTCCAAGAAGTTTGGGTCGTAATTATCATTACTGCTGCATTTGTAGAAAAATTTGCTCATTTGGTTTGCTGCTTCTTCTTTGGATAGGAGGGTTTTTGTATTTTCGTTGAGAATGTTAATATTGTGGGATCTATATAAACCTTTGAGTGATCGTATTTTGTTCCAGATTATTGTTGGGTTTGTTTCTAGTCCTAGGTTGGATGTGAATGTTTTCCATGAATTCTTTTTACTACATTTTATGAGGAATTTGGTTTTTGCTCTTAATTTTTTTAGTGTTATAAAATCATTTGGTAGTTTGGTTTTTTGGAATATATTGAGAGCTTTGTTTTTTTCTTTAATTGCGTTTTTTATTTGTTCATTCCACCAGGGGACTCTTGGGTTTTTATTGTTTATACTGTGTTTACCTAAGGATATTTCTGCAGCTGATATTAATATTGATGTAAATATATTGATTATCTCTTCTATGGGATATTCACTAGGTTTGTTGAGTTTTTTAATTTCATATTCAATTTTTTGTCTGAAGAGATCCCAATTTGGGTTATTTAAGTTCCATCTATTTACTGGGTTTTCAGGGAGCGAGTTGTGTCTAGATATTATTTTTGTGATGATAGGGAAGTGGTCACTGGAGTAGATTGAAGGTAATACTTGCCAATCTAGTCTTTGGGCGAATGAAGAATTTGTTATGGTTAAATCTATTGCGGATAGATTGCCGTTGTAGGTGCCTATTCTAGTCGGATCACCATTGTTGAGGGTTATGTAACTATAGTTGTTTAAAAATTGTTCAATTACAGTACCCCGGTGGTCTGTTGTTATGGAGCCCCATAGAGTGTTGTGGCTTTTAAAGTCTCCCATTATTATGAATGGTGTGGGAAGTTGTTTTACAAGGTTTTCAAGTGTTTCAGTTGAAAATTGTTTTTGGTTTGGAATATAAACATTACATATGGTTATTTGTTCATTAATGTTTATTTTGACTGCTAATGCTTCCAATTCGGTGGTAAGGTGGATTTGGGTGCTAGGGATGTCGGAATCTATATAGGTTGCTACTCCACCACTGGCTCTTTCGCAGAGTGTTTTGTTAATACTGTATTCTTTGAATTTTTTGAGTTTTGCTGTATGGTTCTCTTTGAAATTGGTTTCTTGTAGGCATATAATTTGCGGATCGTGATTGGTAATGATAAGTTTTAGTTCATCTATTTTTTTGTAGAATCCGTTTAGATTCCATTGAATTATATTTATTGGTTTTTCTATCATTTTTGGTAATTTAGATTTAATTATTGAGCTGTGTATGTAAGTTTTTTGTGGGTTCTTGTTAATCTATTTTTTAAACTTCTGTCTATATCTAATGAGTGTATTTTTTGGATCATATCTGTGAGTTTGTTTATATCATTTGTGTATGTTTGGCTAAGTTTTTGAAGTTCCATGTGATTATTGGTGTTTTGAGAATTTTCGATGAAGTGTTTGAATTGTTCAAAATTGAGAGGTAGGTCACTGTTAGTATTAAAATATTGTTTTGCAGGTTCGACTAGATCATCAAGGTTAAGAAGAAAAGAATCTAGTGAAGAAGATTTTTTGATTTTTTTTGTTGTTGCTTTGGCGTCTTGTGATTGCGTCTGTACCTCTGTGTTTGAGGACTTAATAGTAGGAAGTTGTGAGAGAAGGGGGGATAACAGTGTTGGTGAGGGAGCGGGTCTTTTATTATTAGGAAAATTGTCAGTGTTTTCTTTGTTGGTGGGAGTATTTTCATTGACTGTTGAAGTGTTATCGGGATATACTATTTTGTTTTTTCTGGTTGTAGTGATGACGATTCGTTGAAAATTTCTCCTTCAATAATCTTGGGTGAATCTAACTTTGATAGAGAGCTATTGATGTTGTTTGGTGTTTGGGATTGTGGTGTTTCGAGTGATGTGCTTGATGTGAAATTATTTGTTTTGTTAACTTGGGTGTTGGAGTTTGTTATGTCTAAAATGTCTTTGCTTGTATTGTTTATATTTGGTTTTTTACAGGAGGTCGTGGTGTGCCCAGATGACTTACACGAGAAGCATGTAATAATGTCATCGGTTATAAATATACGAAATTGTGTTTGTTCAAATGAAATTATTAGAGAGGGGGGGAGTTTGTTTATATCTTCGTGTTTTATGTATAACTGACGTCGAAAACTCAGTATGTGATCGTAACCCTCGAGGTTAATTCCAGCTTTGAGATGGGAAATTTCGGAGGTAGGTGATATATCGAGATTGTTCAGTTCGTTTATTATCGCTTGATTTGGGATCGAGGGGCAAACATTAGACAACACTATTCTTTTTGATTGATTTATTAGTCTCCGGAGATAAATAGTGTGGTTATTGATTTCAATGTGATTAGTGATATCGAATAGTAAGTCGATTGTGTGCTTGTCCTTGAGGAAAACACAGAATCTGTTATTTGAAATACGCGAGACGTAAATTATTTTATTTGGTGTTACTATTTGTCCTATTTTTATTACATATTCGATTTGTGGAGTACCGTCAATTGTTTCTAGAACAATGGCGTTCTCTCTTTTTGGAATGGACTGTGATGTGATTGCGGCGGCGAAATTCATATTTGGTTTGTTTTTTGTTTGATTATCAAGGATACTTTATAATGGGAGGGTAGAAGTAGTATTCGTGTTGTTTGGAGTTCTTGTTGGCAGAGACGGTTTTGTTGATTTAATTTGGGGGGTTGCGGCATTATTGAATTGGTTATTTTTGTTTGATTGCGAAATTTTGTTTTGGCGTTGTAATAATTGTGTGCTCGTTCCGGCACGGAGTTTGGGTAGTGGGCCCGTATGTGTGGGGATTGACATAATGGTTTTTAATTAGCGATTATCGTATGTTGTCAAGATGACATATTACCTGGTCGAGAGACTGGGACTGTAATGCTATCGATAAGCTATAAACGCACTCGCGATACACACGTGTTGAACGGTCGGTTGTTGAACACGTACTGAAAGTTATTATTATAATCTAATATATTCAATATTTCAGATAAACGGATATGGTAGTTCAATGAATATCCGACATTAGTTCCATTGATGAATATATTAAAATCTTTAGTTTCAATTTGGACCGTACATACCCATGGCAATCATTTTGTATTACCACAATGTATCCATTAACAAGAAATATATTAAATCTGACGTAATTATAATTAAAATATAACGATAACTAGTTAAAACAAAATTTAAGATTTGAGTGCGATGTATATAATTTTATTCAATATATTTAAAAAAATTACACTCATGTAACGGATACTTCAAAAGTAAAACTTTTATTTTCCATTTCTCTAGATTTTTCTCTGATATTCCATTTAAAAACAATTTTTAATCCATATTTATATACAAAACTAGTTTTTATGGTCAAATTAATAAATTCAAAATATTTTCTCAAAAAAATGTTTTTTTTTTAAATAGGCTTTGGGTTTGGATTTATTTCTAATCGATATATTTAATAAACTTTTACCTAATAATCTATTTATCTATAGCTCTTTTGTTTCTTTTAACATTTTCTGAGCAAAGCGAAGAATATATTGGTTTTACAAAGATTTTTTTTTTTATGTATGAAAACACTTTTACGGGTAGAAATAATAGTCCGATTACCACAAGTAGGGTATGCATTCGGTAGCAAATCATATCTAGTTCGTACATTACTAAACTCATTTTTTGAATTTCTCAAAAGTTTTTTCCTTGGGAGAGGAAAAACAACCAAAAAATGGCGAAAAATCGGCAAAATTACGGTTTCTGTTATTTAAAATTTTTTAATTTCGTGATAACTAATTGAGCTTTGATCGTAAGAACTTGAAAATTTTTTTAAAAATAAATAGGTAATATACAAGTGTGATACAATTTTGAAACGAATTGGTTGATTATTTGGCAAAGTATAGAACTTTGAACTTTTTTACAAAAATGTTTAATATTTCCGGAAATTTTTGATTTATCGCTTTAAAAATGTTATCAAAGTCTAATCATATACTACTTAATCTTTTTACAAAATATTTTGAAAATCGTGACTGACAATTTTTTTTTATAGGCTTTTAAAATAAAATTTCTGAATACGTTCCTGAAATTTTTTAATTTTTAATTTCGTGATAACTAATTGAGTTTTAATCATATTGTCTTGAAAATTTTTTTGAGTATTTATTTAGGTGAACTTAATTTCAAGAAAAAATTTAGAAACGAATGGTTGATTTTCTGACTAAGTTTAGAGTTTTGGCTTTTTTTCTAAAAATGTTCAATATTTCCTGCAATTTTTAGTTTATTGGTTTGAAAATTTTATCAAAGTTTAGACATATACGACTTAATATTTTCACAAAATATATTGATAATTGTGACTGAAAATTTTTTTTCATAAACTTTTAAGTAAAAGTCAAATGCTATAAGATCTGAGAGATTAGACGTCGTCGATTATTCAGATATGTCAATTTGGAGATATCAGTATGAAATTTAATTAACATATTTTCCCTTAAAACAATGACAATTTCAAGTAAAATAATATATTTAATATATGTAATATAAAATATTGTTTTATTTTTCTTCACCCTCGATCATCAACATCATCGATTAACGTATTCCTTCGACCGTTCAAAACGACTGTCTGGATTTTTTTAATCGGTATAATAATAATATCAATATTTGTCTATTATACTATTGTATATTTCGAATCAAGTACAATGTTGTCTTTGAGAGTGCTTTGAGCGATATAATATTACTAAATATCGGTGCATTATGTCAACAAGGTATTGAACAACATTATATTATCCAAATTACTTAAACGATTTACTATAAAGAATTAACGATTTTTTTTTAATTGTATTTTTTTAGGCACGGTTATGAATCTTACAAAGTTCAGCAATAGACTAACAGTATTTTTAATATTCACGTTCTTATTATTATTATTATTATATTATTATATTATATTATTATTATTTATTGTTCATGTTCTGTTTACTTATATATCAGTTGTGCCCTACCGTAACGCATATCGACTCTGTTCAAAAACTCGAAGAAAGCGGAATAAATGTTGTCGTTGAAGACTGGAACGTTCTTACAAGAATGATTGAGGTGTGCATTCTTCTTTTACATTTGTAGTGTTTTTAATGGGTATACATAATTATGTTTATAATTTTTCATTGTATATATTTGCACAAATTTATTACTATTTATTGTAAAGGTATATGGGAAACATAATCCCTACATGCAAAAAATTATCGATAGCAAAATAAAACCAAATTCGGCGTATCTTATGGCAAAAGAAGGTGTGAAAAAAGTTAAAAAAGATTATTATGAATTTTTTACTGATCCTGGGACCACGTATTGGTTGATAAACGAAATTTTCACCGAAAGAGAAAAATGCGGTTTATCGGAATTCCCACTTAACAAACCGGAAGCCACATCGTATGTGATTCAGAAAAACTCCCCCTATAAGAAATTGATTAACTACGCGTGAGCATGATGTTAAAGCTAAAAAATTGCATTTCGACATGACTACAAATAAACAAAATATATACTGTTCATTTCAGGAACAATGTGTTATTGGAAACTGGTATTATACAAAGAGGACATCGAAAGTGGCACGCTAAAAATCCTGATTGCGTTGTTGGTAAAACTATAACGGAAGAATCATTGGTTAGTGTAGGGATCAAAGACGTATCATTACTTTTAATTTTCTTGTTCGTTGGATATGCTGTCTCGTTCACAATTTTTATAGTGGAAATTATCGTTTCCCTCACTTACAAAATCATTTAAGTGTAATAAAAGCTTAAATCAAATTTAAAAATAAATTATTGAAAAACATTAGTAAACATTATAGTAATCATTAGTAATATACTAATATTTTTTTGTTTATTTCATTATTATAACTCATATTTTTTTTAACCTAAGTGTTATTGCTCAGGTCTAATAATTATTTTCCTTTCATTAGATTAACCCCTAGTTTAACACTTTTTAATTCAATAGTTTATATTTTATTACATTGATATTTTTAATTGTGATTTATTTATATTTTTAGCTCATCTTTAAAATAAGTACTAGATACAATATATTACACAACAGAATTTTTTATTCAGAATTTTGATAACAATTTGTTCGATATGTTAGAATATTTTGTAATGTTTTTTAAATACTAAAATTAGAAAATACATCAAATGACTACAATATTAATTATTTTACTATAATGAATCTGCTATTATTATATTCTATGCACCTGTAAATATTTTATACTATTAATAAAATGTTTTAAGTTAATTTTTTATAATAAAATCATAACTAACGTTGTGATTAATCAGTAATTACTATTTTTGGAATATATTACTTCTACCCCAGTAAATAAGCCAGCGATTGTTTTTATTGTTATCATGGTGTTCAGAAAGCATATGTTCCATACTCCGACAGTATATTGACACAGATTTTAAGAATTATTTACTCCAATTTGATATAAAAATTTTTTCCCGTTTATTTCCCGGACTTTAAACTTTTTTTTTTTTAAACTGTACCTATAGGATCAATATTAGTTGTGGGTATTTGCGTATACTTACAATAAATCCTGTAAGAATTATGTTCAGTAAACGCCCAGTAATGTAAAAAAAAACTTCCAAATCCCATGCCATACGTTTTATTATTATAAGTATCATCCATTATTGATAGAGCTAAAATAGGAACTTCATTTTATTGATTTTTTTCGTTTTCTTTGTAATTCATCACACGTAACGCATTTAATGTTGGTAGATGTCTTGGTTTTGGATCACAATATTTATATAATTTTTTTAGCTTCTAGTCGACGAACGTAAGCTGCAGACATATTTTGATTAAATAATTTATGTGGAATAGAAATAGTACCTATAATAATTTAATAGTTACAAAATTACTGATAAATAATATTAGACATTAAAATGAATCTACAAAAACACTATATATAGTATTATTTTTTATTATTAAAGTACTAACATTATGGTCTTGTGGAGTGAAAATATATCAATTAATAACATATATTTATTTATGATTATTTTTATTATATCGGATCTTGTTTGTTCATGAAATATCAGCTAATAATGTGATTGTTTTAAAATTTGTATCATCCTGTGATAGATCTATATTTATTAGTATATAATTCCGAGTATACTATATAAACACAGTGATCTGGCAAATTTATGGTACAAAAACGATAATTGTATTGTATAACAATCATATCTATTGTTATTGAAATACATAAATTTTTATTCACTCTTTTATACTCCTATTAAAAAATAACCTAAAAACTATACTAGTATTATATGTTATTATAGAATCAAAATTAACCGACACTGGCCGTACAATAATTTATTAATCACAAATATAAAAAATAATAAAATTTGTACAATACTACTCGATTTGTTTTTTATTTAATACGTGAATTGTCGCCGTCCATACACTGACATATGTCAACGTTGTAATATTAATTTGTTAAAAAAAAATAAATATGTATAAATTATACGTTTAAAATTTTTTTTTATTCTTCAATAATATAATCAAGCATATAAATCTTCGATAATATGGTATGTAAATAAATATTAAATATATATATATATATATATTTCGAATTTCTAAACACAATATAATATAAGTATATGGTACACTTTTTATGAAAGGTATTTTTTATTATTTTAAAGTATCTACATATTTATATAACTATTGTACTTAAATCGTAAATGAGAAAAATTTATCCATGACATAGCTGACTGTATATTTTTATACATTTTTAATACGCCTGAATATGTTATAAGTTATAAGTGTACCACGCTATTTTTAGGGTGTCGAACGTGCTGCAGACAAATTGCCGACTGAAAGACGGATGAAGAGAAAATAGCGAGAATTTTTCGAGCATACGGCTAGCAAATATTAAGGTACACTCCATAATCAATTATATTATCTCGGCACGTCATAATGAATTCGGCATTATTGATTCGTACAGGTAACAATGGTACTGTCTACAATACTGTGTACAAGATTGGCGAATATAGCATGTCGATCACGTAAATGTTTATTTTAAACAAATTTATAATAACGATTTCCGTCGTTTGATTAAAGTAATAAAATTTCAGTCGTGAATCGATCAATGCGAGTTAGAATTTATATACATGCTCAAAAAATTGTGTGAGCATGTTACCGAAGACGCGGTTGGCACTTATATCAACGTATTAACCGTATTTGGAAAAAATAACAAGAATAACATTTAGTTATCCTTTTTTTGTTTATCAAGTAGGTATTTGAGTACTATATATATTTTTGAGTATTATTAAAATAATAGAAATATTAAAATAGTTCTATTATTTTGATAATTTTGTATTTACTAAATAATTCACGTTTGTAATAAAAAGGTATTAATATTGCATTTGTATTGATTTAAATTATAAATAAACATTATTTTCTTATAAAAATAATTTGTTATTATTAAATAAATCAAATACTGAATACTATTATTATATAAATCAAGTCTGACGGAAAATGATTTTACGCCAAACGACGATATAGGTATCGTCATATCTAGCTTATACGAGCTATAGTTTGAATAAACTTGAAATATTATTAATTTAGTATATTTTATGGTTTAAAATTGGGGTAAAATACTGCTTAATTTTTAGTGATTATTGTTATTAAATTAAAATTTGAGGATTTTCAAACTCGCATTATGGAATTGTCAAGTGTCGACATTAAATACCTTTGTATAGTTAATTGAAAATAATTGAAAAAAGTTCATAGTAAATAGTTCTAATTACATTTTATGTAAGTAAAGCTTAAATTAAATTAAGTTAATTGTTAATTAAATATACATTTTATACATTTACACATATTTGACAATTTTTTACAATGTGTATAGTAAAGTAAAATATATAAACAGTATTATTAAATTCATTAGAAATAATTATATATCGTTATCGCAGTTCAATCTTAAAACTCCTGAGAAACAGTATACTTCCAGTGCATATACATATATTTTAAATTTTTGTAATAATGTTTTTTAAAAATATTTATAACTTACCCAGTGTGAAAAAATCAGTACATGTGATGTCGCATAATAGTTATATTGTGATTTTTGAGGTTAAAATAAAGAACTATTTATGTCTATGCGATGTATCTGAGATGCTTTATGCCAGGTTATGTGATATTTGAAATAGGATGTTGAAAACTGATCTCTATTTATCATCTTAAAATGATTTTTATATGATATTGAAGTACATGTACAGTTAATATGTCAAAAAGCTTTATATGTGTTGTTAATGATATATATTTATATATATATATATATATATATATATCAGTTTGATATCATAAATTAATGTTATTGAGAGATTCATTATACCTACATTTACATTACAAACTGAATTTGTTAGATGATCAATATTTTAGATATTAATTGTGGTACATTGGTACAATGCTACTATGTATCTGAATAATTTTATTATTTAAATCAATCAGCACATTATTCCTATGAAATATGTAAATGTAATCGTATTTTTACTTCTAAAATTAAAATTAAATGATAAAATTTTTCTCAGTTAAATATATATAATAAAGTAAAACATAATAGTAATAAAGCTAAATAAAGTTTATTTGATAAATAAATATCAAAAATACAAACAAAATAAAACTGCATTACATTATTTTATATTAATACTAGCAAACAGCATACCTATTTCGTCGGTATTTTTCCTTCGGCGTATACAAAACTCCTTTTGTAGAGGAACATTTATTTAAAGACAATTTCATTGAATCTTATCCGCCTTTGGCGGATTTAGAAGCGTCCGCGATCTAGTGATCTACAGGCGACATTTTTAGGCGGAAAATCAATTACTTTTGGAATTCTGAAATTTTTTTATTTTCCGTTTCGGGTTTAAATATTAACACTTCATGTTTGATTAATCGACGACAAATGTATTCCATCGTTGATATACAACTTCGTTACACAACCAAGATTATGATAGTGCTCATAATGAAATAGACAAACCATGTGTATACATAAAAAAATATTAGGAAAATTATCAAGATCCAAAAAAAATTATATTCGCAAAAACATCCGAAAAAGTGGCAAATACCTTTGGCAGGAGCATCACTAGCAATTTGATTAATTTCAATATTAAATAAATTATTATTAATAAATATACCATAATAATATTTTTTTTTTTAAATGATTGAAAATTTTACATTCAATGTATGATCGTGAACTTGTAAATTTTACCTTCAACATATGACTTTAATATTGTTTTTAACATTAAATAATAATTTTTTGTTTGTTTCCAATTCAAATATTCAACCTTTAATTTTTCGCTATTTTACTAAGATATTTGAATGCATTTTAAAAAAGTCAATGATTTTGACTTTAACATTGTTCTTAACACTAAAGTAAAAATGTTTCAACTATTTAATTTAACTTTGTAAAATACTAAAATAATTATTTAAAATTTTTAAATTAAAAAAAAAAACTAACAGATATTCATGAAAATTTTCATTTTCATTTTATTATTAGATATTTGTATTCATATTTTCATGAACGTATTAAAATCGATGTCAAAATTACAAAATATTGTACCTAAGGCATGTTAGTAGCCTTTTTATTTTAGTGTGACATTGCATGACGACTAAATATTTAATTTAAATTGCCCATAAATATAAAATAAAAAAAAATCAACTTCCTACTAACAATTTCTTTGAAGTGTATTTTATTATGACAGACTCGTCAAAAATAAAAACAAAATTTAATATTATTCGGACTAATATATTTAAATATAATACATTGAGATTATAAATACTTTAAATGCAGATATTTGATGAACATTTTTATTTTATTGAAGAAGACGAAGCTGTATTGAACCATGGAATTGAGTAATCTCTTAATATTTCCTATTATTTGTTTGATGACTAACGGCCAATTTATCAATTTTAATGCACAATATAAATTAATTGAACATTATTTAACAATAAGACATTTAGATGTAGCAGTTTTATTTACGTGTTGGTCACATTCTGGTAAAATTATTTGGTTTTTTCAAAAAATAAGTATTCTACAATTATTTTAATCATTTTACTGATCTGATTAAATTTTACTAACTAGACCGAGTAAAAAGTATGAAAAAGTTAAATAACAAAAATGTCATGGTCACATTTAGAAATATAAGAGATTTTAATTTGAAAGACGAAGCATTTTCAATTTCATTACATTCACCTATAGTAGGAATAATCATGGATTGGTCATGTAATGAAACTATTATGTATGAGGTAGGTATCTTCATCTCAAGTCATAATATTATTTTATCCTACTATTAGTATTCATATTATTATTTTAAAATTGAATATACTCCTCATAAAATAATTAACTAGAAAATAATTTTCTGTGAAGATATTTAGTACAAGCATATTTTGTAAACATATTTTAACAATCTAACATAAATTAATTAAAAACAAAATATACTCTAAGAGTCTCGCTTGAGTTTTTCTTTATAAATTTCTAATTTTTTTCATAGTTTACAGAAAATTGGATATGGAACGCAAGTTATCATTGGCTCATGATGATGGAAAAAAACTCCAATAGAAATATTCGAAGTTTTTTAACATCAAAAAATATTAACCTTACAATCAGTAGTGAAGTGATATTAGCATATCCTGATGAGAATGAATCCATTAATGTTAATTGGAATATATATGATATTTATCGAACAGCTTTTGAACCTAGAGGACAACTTATGATTGATGTTTTAAATAAAACGTTTGAAAAATGGGGAAACCGATTATCGAAATTTAATAAAAGATCAAATTTAGAAAATTTAACATTAACCGTCGTTACTGTAGTATGTATTAATTACATTTTTATTATATAGTTTATTATTTGTGCTATATAATCGTAGTATCACAATACAAGAAATCACAGAAACAATAAAAATTTATTCACTTATTTTACAAAATAGATTACTTATTATCAGGGTTAGGATTTTATAGCATTTGCTATTTATTATAGGATAGAGATAAAAATAGCAGAGTAGGCTATAAATTTGTTTTATGCATCAGGGACTCTAAATATGAAATTTTATTTTGCTATTTTTTGCATATTTGAAGAATTTTAGAATTGTAGTGCTATTTTTAAAGTTTTTGTGCTATGTTTTGCTAATATTCTTAATTCAACGCTTTACTTTATATTTTTCATAAATCTCGTTTATATTGAATGACAAATAGTATTCATTAATCCGAATCAATAAAAAAAATTCCCACATTCTCGTTTCATATTATTTAACATATAATAAATCTATTTTTAAATATCCCAGCGATGTCGAATCTTATTTTCTTATCTGTTAGTGTTACATATAATTATAGATTCTATAATATACCGTCGACTGTCGTACGTATTTCAGCGTCAGGTAAAATAAGTAAAATATTATTTAATTATTAATTAATAAATAATAATTACTTGAATTTTATTCTTATTTACTCAGATAATTTTGAATAGTTGCGTACAAACGATGTCATAATTCAAGGTATCAAGTTAATCAGTACATACAAATTTTTTTAAACTGTAAACGGAGATTTTAGTATTTTCTCATAAATATATGATTTAATAAAGTTATATGATAAATTGAATAAAATTTTGATTTGTATTTATTTTTATTTGTTGCTATTTTTGATGTTTTTAGGGCATATTTTACGGTTTTTTTGGTCATATTATAGCACATATTTTAAGATTTTGGGTGCTATGAAATCCGAACCCTGCTTATTATAGTAAAATGAATTGCAAAACCAAAACATTAAATTCTACGGTAATTTTAATGTATTTATAAATTAAAATGAAATAATAAAAATTGTGACATCATACTCGTACGTACCTAAATTTCTAGTCCAAATGTTATTTATTAAACAAATTTATAATTAAATTAAATATCACTCATATAAATGTTATAATAAAATTAAGCCTTAATCGTTTTTATTTTTAATAGAAAATACTTGTGTCGTATATGATAATAATATTATAAATGTTCATAATTCATAATTTCAACGAACCTTTATAATATCTGATTACAACATTATGTAAATTAGATTGATTAAAAAATATCACAATATTATATTTAATGATTTCTTTCAAATAAAACAAATTATAATTATCTAAATTATACTTATATACTATAATATATTAATACATATTACGTATATATTATAATATTTTAGATTAACGGATCTAGTAGTTCTATGAATTTGATTGCCGGCATTAGTTCCATTGATGAATATATCAAATTCTTTCGTTTTGATTTGGATCGTTCGCAACCGTTGCAAAAATTTAGTTTTGCCTCAATGTATCCATTAACGAGAAATATATTAAACCTGACGTAATTATTATTATAATATGTGATAATTTATAAATTATACTAGAACAGATTTTAGGTTTTAGAATTTTTTTTTTTAGGTAATCTAAATTAATACTTTACAATATAATTACATAATTGTATTTATGTAAGATAAAACGGGTACTCCAAAATTAAAATTAAAATTTATATTTTCAATTTCTTTGTTTTAAATGTTTCATTTAATTCCACTTTTTTTAAATTTTTATTGTCTATTTTATTGATTTTAAGTCCACATTTATACACATTATAATTAATTTGTATGAAATATATTATAAAAATAAAATACTATAATAATTTAATAAAAATATTTTATTAAGAATTATTAAAAAATTTTTTTATTTATTAATTTTAATAACATATTAAAATTAATTTGTTGTAATTATATGAAAAATGTATACTTTATTATGAACATTATTACAATCAGATGCATTTTTAGTGTCTATATAACTACTTAATATATTAGAGCATAACTTTTATGGAATTAGGAAATTTATTACAGAAAAATTTGAAAGTTATAACCAATGTCGGGCCAATGAATTAGTTTATATATATGAAATATATATATTTTATTATAAAATCAAATATTACGTTTAATTAAAATATTTTATTTTTATTACTAGTTTGAATATAACATTTACGAATTCATGGGGATATCAAAATAAAAACAACAAATGGGACGGGTTAGTGGGAATGGTCATGTCCGGAGAAGCTGATTTCTCTATAATGTTAAACGCTATAAGATCTGAGAGATTAGATGTCATAGATTATTCAGCTTTGTCTACTTGGAGACATCAGTATGCAATTTAATTAACACATATTTTTTTTTTACTTAACACTATGACTATTACAAGTAAATAATGTATTATAATTTATTTAGACCATGTTTTATTTTTCGTCATCCTCGATCATCAACATCATCGATGAATGTATTCCTTCGACCATTCGAAATAACTGTCTGGATTTCTTTAATCGGTATATTAATAATATCAATATTTGTTTATTATACTATTGTATATTTCGAATCAAATACAATGTTGCCATTGAGTATTTTGAGCGATATATTATTACTAAAAATCGGTGCATTATGTCAACAAGGTATTTAACAACATTATATTATCCAAATTACTTATACGATTTACTATAAAGAATCAACGATTTTTTTTTAATTGTATTTTTTTAGGAACGGTTATGAATCTTACAAAGTTTAGCAATAGACTAACAGTATTTTTAATATTCGTATTCTGTTTAGTTATTTATCAGTTTTATTCTTCGAGTATAGTGTCAGGATTATTGCGCCCTACCGTAATGCATATCGATTCTGTTCAAAAACTTGAAGAAAGCGGAATAAATGTTGGCGTTGAAAACTGGAACGTTCTCACGAGAATGATTGAGGTGTGCAGTTCTTCTTTTACATTTGTAGTGTTTAGACCCTGTCCATATCAGCCATTTTAAACGTATAAAACTCAAGTTTTTTTTTTTTTTTTTATCAACAAAATGTTAAATTTTAAGTTGTTTTGCAGTTTCCCATAGTTTTTTCAATTCTCTTTTTTACCAACTAGGTTCTTCAATTCCTTATAATTTGTTAGACCTGCATCGGTTATCATTATTTTTTTGTAAGATATATTCTTGGTCGTCTTCGGTTTCTTTTGACATTTATCTTCTATTCTACTACAATATTATACAACAGATCTTCTTCGTAGCTCATAATCAATTATATTCCATCTGAATCATTATGATTTATATTCGTTTAACAAAAAGTTATAATATTAAGGTTTATGGGAAATTCAATCCGTACATGCAAAAAATTATTGACAACAAAATAAAACCAAATTCGGAGTACCTTCTAGCTAAAGATGGCGTTAAACAAATTAAAAAAGGTCATTACGCATTTTTCACCAATCCTGCGACTACTTACTGGTTTATAAACGAAATTTTCACCGAAAGAGAAAAATGCGATTTATCGGAACTTCCACTTAACACACCAGAAGCGACAGCGTATGTGATTCAGAAAAACTCCCCCTATAAAAAATTGATTAACTACGCGTGAGCATGATGCTAAATCTAAAAAATTTCATTTCAACATGATTACAAATAAATTAAATATAAACTATTCATTTCAGGAACAATGTGTTATTGGAAACTGGTTTTATACAAAGAGAACATCGAAGATGGTATGCTAAAAAACCTGATTGCGTTGCCGGTAAAACTATAACGGAAGAATCATTGGTTAGTGTAGGGATCAAAGACGTATCATCACTTTTAATTTTCTTGTTAGTTGGATATGCTGTCTCGTTCACAATTTTGATAGTTGAAATTATTGTTTTCCGTTATAATACTGAGAAACAACTAACGTTTCCCTTACTTACAAAATCATTTAGGTGTAATAAAAAATAATTCAAATTTAAAAACGATTGATTAAAAAATATTAGCAATTATTAGTAATCATTAGTAATATACTAATATCATATTGTTCATTTTATTATTATAACTTACATTTTTTTTAACCTAATTTTATTGCTCGGGTCTAATAATTGTTTTCCTTTTATTAGATTAACCCTAGTTCAACACTTTTTAATTCAATAGTTTATATTTTATTACATTGATATTTTTAATTGTGATTTATTTATATTTTTAGGACCTTTTTAAAATAAGTAGATACAATAAATTATACTACTGCAACATGTAATAAATATAATAAATAATTCAAAATTGTGTTAACAATTGGTTCGATAATATTATAATACTGTGTTATGTTTATCAAATACTAAAATTTAAAAAGCGGTAAGGGCAATTTTGGACGTTCCTCAGAGAAATTAGTGGTTTATTATAATATTAAAATTTGAATGCAACGATATTGCGTTTGAAAATACGATTCTGATCGAAACTCATTATCATATAATATATTATACTAATAAGATGTTCCAAAAGATTACCACGTGAGTAACTACCAATGAGAAATTTCAAATCCCTACGATCAAAATTAAAAAATTAAGATAAAAATTGTCAGTCACGATTTTCAAAATATATTTAAAAAGTTTAAGTAGTATATTATTAGTCTTCTATAAAATTTTCAAACCGATAACCCCAAAATTGTAAATAACATAATTTTTTTTGGAAAAAAGTTCAAAATTCTATATTTAGCCAAAAAATTATCTATGTAATCATCCGTTGAAAAATTATACCACAATTGCACATTACCAATGTTAGTATTTAAAGAAATGTTCAACTCCCTATGATCAAAACTTAATTAGTTAATACCTAATAAATGATTAAAAATTACGGAAATCGTAATTTTGCTCATTGTTTGGTATTTTTTCTTCTCTGAACAACTTTTAAGAAATTTTGAAAAATGAACTCAATAAAGTACCAATATAATACAATTTAATACCGAACGCATACCCTATTTGTGGTAATTAGATCATTACTTCTACCCAAAAAAATGTTTTTTACTCTACTCTGAATTTAAAAATAAAGGTAATTATTGTTTTTGTTTTAATTTATATTTTTATAAAATAATAAAAAATGTAATGTGAATTTTGTTTATTATCTTATATGTATATATATATATATATATTATTGCATTTTACCACATTATCTTTGTTTATGATAAACTCACTTTCTTTCGTATATATTATATGAAAAATGTATTATATTATATATTACATATTTTATATTTTACATATAAAGTTACGAAATATAAACAAAGTATAATTTGTGTCATATCACAGTTTACCATGATTATACATTTACAAAAAAATTAATGTTCATATACCTATCTCTATTATATTCACTGTATACTCAATGCAATAGTCATCTTCGAATCAATTATACTTTTCAGTTATCATTTAAACTTTATTAGACTTGATTAATAGAAAAAATAAAAAAAGTTTTTCGAATATCCGGTAGATGTATAACTTAATTCGAGTGTTCTATACATTATATATTACCCACGGCATATTGATACTCGTAAATACAATATTATAACATAACTTTTCGACAAACGTTTTGCATACTTACTCTACTTTTATTAAAAGGACGTTTACCACTATGTTTCACAATAATGCACTCTGTCGATCTAGCAATAAATATAACAAAATCACAGCAATGCTGAACTCAAGTTGTAACAGTTAGGTTTAAACTTACGTTTAATGTGAAAATACATGTACATTAAAACATATTTTAGAAATATTATCATATGTAACCGTTTTACTACTCTAATTTATAATATGAGGAAAAAAAACATTTTGGTTCGCATATATTTTGTACTGATTGATTCGATTAGTATTTCCATTTGATCCGATAGATAGCATTATTATTTATTATAATATTATCCGTTCTTGCGGAATACAGAGTATTTGTGTTATCGAATATCATGACTTTGGTGATTTGTTTGGATATAAATAATACTAATATATTAGGTTTTATTATTATTATTATCATCATCATCCTCTACAACCACCACACAAACAGTAAACAGACACAACTACACGAACACGGACGAATTCCATCAACCATTGTCTGACAACATAATTATACTTTATAGATTATTATAATACTATTGTGATTGTGTTACCGAAATTACGCAAACAGAACAATACAACTTTTGGTGGGTTGTCTTGACATGTTTACGAGTATAAAAGTCTACTTGTTGATGTCGGCTGTCATCTCATACGTATTACATTTTCTCTTTCTATTTGGGTACTTACCGTTAACTATTTTAAAAGTATAGTCCTAGACATTTAAATTCTAAAATGGCGATTTTGCGTGCTTGGACAAAATATGTACATATCTATTTAGGTTATCTATTAATAAATCATAAATTAATACAAATGACAATGTAGTTTTAGATCAACGTATGGTTGAATTATGCTACACTTTTTTTTTCCAACAAATTATATATTATTCTGTTTAATTTAATTTTTCGCTACACGACATTGCATTATATAAAAAACCAATAAATTAGAGCTAAATCTAAAATTCAAAAGCCAAACTGACACTGACGAGTGGCGATGGAAGCGTTCCTGTTTCGTTCTTTCGGTCATTGGAGAGGATAGTATTTAACCTAACCAGATAGTGTTGATTGAAGGATAAATAGTGTTGTAATATTATCATTATCAAAAAATAATATTTGAAAACAATAATAAATCATTAATTTCGAAAAAAACTATTTTAAACAATGCTCGGTCATATATATTTTGGAACCTGAGCGAAGCGAAGAATGTATTGGTTTTACAAGGTTGTAGGAACTTGAAATTTTTTTGAGTATAAGCATAAGTAGTATACAAATATGGTAAAATTTTGAAACGGATTGGTTGATTTTTTGGTCAAGTATAAAGTTTTGAACTTTTTTCCAAAAATGTTTAATATTTCTTGCAATTTTTGGTTTATCGGTCTGAAAATTTTATCGAAGTTTAATCATATACTAGTAACTAGTAAACTACACAATCTTTTTACAAAATTTTTTGGAAATCGTGAATGACAATTTTTTTTATAAGCTTTTAAAGTTAAAACTATCGAAAATCGGAAAAATTATAATACATTTTTTTTTTTTTTTTTGATAACTAATTAGGTTTTGATCAAAAGAATTGGAATTTTTTTTTGAATATTTACATAGGTGTTCTACACTAGAGAAAAAAATTTGGAAGCGATTGGTTGATTTTCTGACTAGATATAGAGCTTTAAATTGTTTTACAAAAATGTTTAATATTTCCTGCAATTTTGGGTTTAACGGTTTTACTACTTAAACTTTGATCGTAGGAACTTGAAATTTTTTAAAATATTTACATTGGTAATTTACATACGTGGTAAAATTTTGAAATGAATTATTAGTATAGTATATTGTAATTTATTGAGTTTCCCTCAAAATCGTATTTCTTTACATTTAAATCTTAAGTCTAATAAACCATTAATTTCTCCGAGGATCGAAGGGACGAAGGAGAAACATCCATAATCGACCTTCCCACTTTTTTTAAGTATTAATTTAATACAATATTATTATTTATATAATCATAAATAATATATATCATAATATTCCACAACGACTATAACTAATAATATTTCATATCAAAGACAGGTTATTGTTGAAGAATTTATAAGAATGATCAATTTCACATTTCGTTAAATATGAGCCGCTATGATTTTTGCATTTTTTTGTAATTTTAGGTAGTTTATTATCTTACAACATGAGAAAACAATTGTGGGAAAATCCAAAGAATGAATATTATGTAAAATTGTAAATAAATGCCAACTAAAAATAAAATACTAACCTAGCCTACATGAAGTGGTCGAACTATTATTTCTAATCGAAACAATACATTATCACCAAAGACCTTCCTCCCTCATGCAACAAATGCCAAGCTCTATTAACTATTGAACATATAATTCTGGAATGAACCTAATTCAACAACATGAGAAACAATTTGAAGATACCTAAGGACTAGTAAACAGCACTCAATGAAGGAAATAGGTTCAAAATTATACAAATTTTCGGCAAAAAAAATTTAAATATATACATATAATAATTGTAATCTATCATGTAATAATGTTATTTTAATTGTACACTAATTTTTGAATGCTAGTTTTGAAGCCTATAACCAAAAATAAAAATAAATAAGTAAAACATTATAGTGATTTAATAGAATTTAATTATATGTTGTTTGCATTCTTATTTAGGAAATCAATATTTTAAAAACATTTAATTAAAAACCTAATCTATGTAATAAAATCCTTCAATTATTTTCAAAACTGTAAAATTTTGAAATTTACATAATAATACATTATAGGTATATTATATTACATTATAGCTCAGAAAATGTATTTTAATGTACGTATAATTATTATAATAATATTAATAATATTATATTATATAATATATATATATATGTGTGTGTATTTTAATATAGATCACTACTGTATACAAATATGCACTATGCGATACGATTCGAAAAATACGATAGGAACAATATTCTGTAAAAATAACATGACTTAATATAATAGTATAATCTTTGGTAGAAAAAAATAACAAATAAGTCATCCATGAGTCGATCATGGAGTAAATAATAAAAAAATTGTTTTTTTTTAACTTACCTAATTATTTATCATAGTTTTTCTTGTCGGTCGGTAACCAACTATTAAATATACAGTGATTACGATCCTTTTGACTATTACCATAATTAAATTATTGTGAAGATAGAATCAGCAAAAGGGTAAGAAAATGTTCATACCACGAATATATATTTATAACAATACATACCTACTGCATAACTGTTGTCATGTGAAGTCATCTACTATGAGAAATATATAACCCTTTATATTAATAAATAGTTATTCGTATCTATATATGAGTACACACAAAATTTAATTTGAAATTATTACTACTACATAACCCACGTTATAATAAATAATAAGTTTTATCTCCGTTTATGATATAGGATCAGGCAACTTTCTAGGTTTATTGTTATACATCCACGAGTATAATAGTACATGTTCTTTATCTAATGTTCACAAAATTAAGTTAATAACGTTTAAAATATATTAAAAATACCTTTAAATTGTTAGAATGGTGTGACGTAATATAAAATAAGATACCTAATAGACTATATTAAGAGCCAGGGTTAATATTTTTACATATGGACATCCTAATGTTTAATTACATTATATAAGTTATACTATTACTATAGGTATTTAATAATTTCAAGTTCCATCACAAAAAAAAAAAATAATAAAAAACAAAAGGGGTATCAAAAAATAAACAAAATAACATCGTTATTTGTTAAACTAATCTAAAATATTTAATTTTAAGTGATTAATAAAATATAATAAACATAACTTATATAAATATTATGTAAATTATTGTATTCCAACATAAGCGTATTATTATATTTAGCTTCAGGGTAAATAGTATGATGTATAAAACAGATATATGATTAAATATGAAATTCTGAGTTAAAAGTCGAACTTTATATACGAGTAGAAACTAAAAATGCGTTGAATATAAATCGCATTTCTATACCAATTACTAACAGTATCAAATATAGATAAATTGTTTTACAATAATTTATATTTTATTTACATTTATGAATTAATTTGTTTTTATTTAGGTATTTTAAAAAAGTAACAAAAATCTGAAAACTTATAGATTTTGATAGCATAAAAATGCATGCAAATATTCAACAGACTTAATCTAGATTCATAAGCGTAGCGTGATGAATATTTGGGAGAGGCTTAATCCCCCAACCGAAAAAAATTTAGTGAATATAAAGTATTTGATGGAATTTCAAATGGGGAGTCTTGTAGCTATTCTAAGGGGGCTTTAGCCCTCTTCCACCCCCACACCACGCCTATGTCTAGATCAATCATTATAATGAATCGAATTTACAATCAAATACGAACGTAACAATTTTCTTCATACAATAACAAAGTATAAAATTCAGAATTAAAAGAAGTAATAATATATAAATCATTTAGAGATATCTTAATTAATATTAACATTAATTAGAACCAAATCTAACCAAGGTTTTTGCTAAATATATTTGGAAAAATATGTCACCTTCTTCATTCAATAGAATTGCATGTCTGAATATTTCATTTAAAATTAATCATAAAATGTAGGAAACAAAATTAGAAAAAAGGACATTATAAAAATCTCTTTGATGTATATTTTGTGACATACTCGTCAAAAATAATTATAACATTACTTTGAAAAATATTTTATTTTATATAAAACAGAATAATAATATTTTATTCTTCGTAAATAAAAAAAAAATATGTGTATTCATAAATTATTTTAACAGCGGATTTTTAATGAAATGTGTTACTCATTTGTACTTTTGTAGACTTAGATCATGAATTTATCTTACCTAATATTGGTTATTTTTTTGAAAACATATGCCACTATCAGTCAAACTGCTAATTTTAATGCACAGCATAAATTAATTGAACATTATTTAACGGTTAAAAATTTAGACACTGCAGTTTTATTTACTTGTTGGAGACTTTCAGGTAATAATGTGTGATTTGAAGTAAATATTAAATATTTTAAATATACTATTAGTATTAGTTATTCAAGATTTAATCATATTATTAGACCAAATAAGTATTATGAAAAAATTAAATGCAAAAAAAATCGCCGTCACGTATCGAAATATAAAGGATTTTCGTTTAGAAGATGATGCATTTACACTTTCAATATATTCTCCCATAATAGGTATAATTGTGGATTGGTCTTGTAATAGAAATTTGGTATTGAAGGTAGGTATATTATATATGTATAAAGGTAGGTATATTATATATGTATAAAGGTAGATACAATTATTTTATATTAGAAAATAATTTAATAATAAATTATATAGATAAAAGACAATATTTATAGTGATTCAGATTAATTATATTATCAGATTAATTAATTTACGTTTTTTAATACTTTTTTGTTCAATAATATAATACAGAGTTTCTCAACTAGGGGTCGCATAGGTCAAAAATAATAAAACGCCGATTTACAAAATATACCTTTTTATCTAAAACTTTTTATTGAACAATAAAAATATTTAAAATAATAATAATAAAATTAGCCTCATAAGAATATACATAAAAAATTAATAATACATAAATACAATTAATATATATAAACATTATAAAATAAATAATTAGTGTGATCGTTGAATATGTTTTACATTTAAAAGTCGCTTATCAATAAAACGGACACTCCACTGCTAATCGAAATTCTCATCGGCCCGAGACATTTCAAACTTGACAAGTTTAAATTACTAAACATGGTATTTGTAAATTTATATTTAAAATGTTATATTTTTGGATAATGATAGGATATTTTTATTGTTCAAATTTGTACCTAATAAAGATGGAAGGGGGTCGCGAATTAATTGACCATATTTTATATCAATTTTGGGGGTCGTGACACTTAAAAGGTTGAGAAACGATGATATAATGTAATAGGTTTAGTAATTCTATTTCAATTCAAGTTGTAAATTATTTTAGATTCTGAGCGAAGCGAAGAATGTATTGGTTTTACAAAGACTTTTTTTTTTTTCTGTATGAAAACATTTTTTCGGATAGAAATAATGGTCTGATTACCACAAATCGCGTATGCTTTCGGTAGCAAATTGCGTTTAGTTGGTTCTTTATTTAGCTCATTTTTCAAATTTCTCAAAAGTTTTTCCTTGGGAGAAGAAAAATTATCAAAAAATGGCGGAAAATCGGCAAAATTACGATTTCTGTTATTTAAAATTTTAAAATTTCGTAATAATTAATTGAGTTTTGATCGTTGACTTGAATTTTTTTTTGAGTATTAACATAGGTAGTATACAAGTGATGTAAAATATTGGAATGAATTATTAGGATAGTATATTGTAATATATTGAGTTTCGCTCAGAATCGTATTCTCTAATGCAATATTATTGTATTCAAATCGTAATTATAATAAACCACTAATTTCTCCAAGGACCAAAGGGATGAAGGAGGAACACCTATAATCTATATTCCCACTTTTTTTTTTATAGTTATTAATTTGAAACTTATTTGTATAGTTTTCAGAAAGTTGGTTTTGGAACGCAAGTTATCATTGGCTTATAATGATGGAAAGGAATTCAAATAAAAACATTAAAAGTTTTTTAATATCAAATAATATTAACCTTACGATCAATAGTGAAGTGTTATTGGCATATTCTGATGAGATGAATGATATTATTAATTGGCATATTTTTGATATTTATCGAACTGCTTTTGAACCTAGGGGACAACTAATAATAGATGTTTTAAATGAAACTTTTGGAAAATGGGGAAACCGCTTATGGAAATTTAATAAAAGATTAAATTTAGACAATTTAACTTTAAACGTCATAACAATAGTACGTATTGAATAATAATTAACAATTTAATGTTTATCTTATAAAATATTTATTCAAAACTGTAATTATTGTTTAATTATTACATTATTATAATATCAATAATTTAATGTAACTATATATCGTACAGTATTTACTGTCGTAGCCAATAGGTACTATACTATATAAATAGTATTAAAATAAAACTAAATAGTAATAACATTTTTACTATATAAGTATAATATTATTTTTCAAATATTAAAATATTAACAAATTATAAATGTGAGTTGGAATTAATTCAAAATTATTACAATTTACAAACAATACATACTTATAGATCTTTAATAATAGGTAAAATTAATTTATTCATAAATAATACATCACTATTGGCTGTTTTAAAATATATTTTACTAAACTAAATATAAAATATTTACATAAACAAATTTAATAATTTTATCATAAAAATATATACTTACTATTTTCATAAGCAAGGTTAGGTTAGTATATTGAATCTATAATGGATTCGTGTAAAATAATTATTAATAAATGTATTACTTATTATAAATAATAAATAAAAATATTATTTAATACTACGATTAATCTTTATTTTGTTGAATTGCTAATAATCTCCATAAAAAAATTAATACTTTTATAATGTGTTTTTATACCTACTCATAAAATATTAAATATCAATGTATATTTTTAAAACTATTTGTAGCTATATTATGTAAGCGAAATTACAAATAAGTACTAATATTTTTTTTAAAATTATAATTGATGTATTATTTTAGATTGACGCATATAGTTTTTCGGCTAAAAACAGTATTAATATTAGTTCTAACGAAGAATTACTTAAATATTTAAGATTTAATTTAGATCGTATGCACTCTTTGCAAAAATTTAGTTATTCTATCATGTATCCATTGACGAAAATATTATTAAACATGACGTAGGTAATTATAGATATAAAGTATTACTATAACCAATAGTAAGATCAAATTTCAATTTGATTGACAGTATGAATATCAAAACGACCAACTCATGGGGTTACAAAGTCAATGGCTCATGGGACGGAATAGTGGGGAAATTGATTTCTGGAGAAGCTGATTTTTCCATACTTTTAAATGCTATGCGGCCCGAAAGATATGAAGTTGTAGATTATTCAGCTGTGTCGCTTTGGAGACATAAGTATGTAATTTAAATTATGCCATATTACAATTATTTTAATTTAATAAACAAACAAATTTTCAATTATATACGTGAAAGTAGTGTATCAGAGTTTATTAAATTTGTAATTGTCATACCAATGCAAAATTGCCAAATTTTAGTAATTCGTGATACACTTGAGGTAAATAAATAATAACAAAACATAATTGTGAACATGTATATTTTGTTAGACCTCTTTTTATTTTTCGTCATCCTCGATCGTCAACATCATCGATAAACATATTCCTTCGACCGTTCGAAACGACTGTCTGGATTTCTTTAATCTGTATAATAATAATATCAATATTTGTCTACTATACGATTGTATATTACGAATCAAATAAAATATTCTCTTTGAGTCTGTTGAGCGATATTCTATTACTAAAAATCGGTACATTATGTCAACAAGGTAAGTAATAAATAATATTATTATTATTGATATTACTTACGTATACATTTATTATTATAATTTTTAATTTATAATTGTTTATTTGTATTTTTTAGGCACGGTCATGGAATCCACAAATATCAGCAATAGGCTAATTGTATTTTTTATGTTCGTGTTCAGTTTAGTTATGTACCAGTTTTATTCTTCAAGTATAGTCTCAGGATTATTGCGCCCGACCGTAATGAACATTGATTCTATTCAAAAACTCGAAGAAAGCGGATTAGATGTTGGTGTTGAAGACTGGAGTGTTCTTACTAAAACGCTTGAAGTAAGTTGTCAGTTGGTCTTGTTTCATTTGTTAACTGTACATATTTTTTATTGATATTTAAGTTTTTATTATCAATTCTAATATTTTTTACCCATTATTTGTTTTTTTTTTTTATCGTTAACTGGCTGGTTGGCAGCAATGGTGGCGCTAAAGGTGGACCCGGGCGGGCCATGGCCTGTCCACTGGTCCACCCTAAATTTATTATAACTTATAAGGTCATTAAAATTATTATTGTATTGTTATATTATAAAATATATGATGACGAGGAAAAAAAATAATCAATTATTATTATACTTAAGATAATAATTAATAACTTTTTCTGAGTTATAAAAACTTTGTACTATAGCCATAACTATTCCAGTGTCTTCCGCCGCCTGTGAGCACACATTTTCTTGCATGAAAAAAGTTATTAACTTATTATAGACCAGCGGTCGCCAACCTTTTGGACCTCACGGACCACTAAATCCATAACTCTAAATTCTGCAGACCACTTATATCTTATACTCATGTTTTAAATACCAAGTTAAAAAAAAATAAAATTAACGCATATTTTATAAAATATCAATAAAAAATTTTATTATTAATAACAAAATTATTTAAGTTAGTTTAATTATTATTGATTACAAAAAAAATTGGCTTAATATAGAACTGTTAAGTATTAAACAAGTTTTAATGTGAAATTTGTTCTTGCTTGTTATGAATAAGTTTGTGCATTTTTAGCTTTAATGAAATAACTGCAAAACGGAGAGTTTTATTTATTTCACACGTGGTCTACGCCGGTCTAAGACCAGTACCGAGTTTTAATAGCTGTGACTGATGAAAATGTTTTTTTGCATAAATACGTCGTTGCAAATTGAATTAAAATTTTCATGGCTTTTTCACTCAGCAATGGGTATTTACTTTTAACGGAGAACCAAAATTGAGATTTTTATAGAGTTAACTGGAATTTAGTTTTACGTGTGCTGTCGGATGATAAATCAAAGAAGCTTTCTTTTTCATTCATATATAAATTGTTGTTTCCAATATTTGCTACAAATGGATTTATTAACCACATATTCCATGTCTTAGGATGTTCTATTTTTGGGAAATATCAATCAAAATATTCATGAAAGGTATTCTTATTGAAAATATTCTGAATCCACTTACAGCGACATTATACACTACTTTTGTATATTACGATTATAACTAACTCACAACATTACAAATAATGTTCAAATTTATCCAAATTTTTACCGTGGACCACCGGTTGGCGACTGCTGTTATAGACTATAGTTATAATAAGTATAATATTTTATTGTCTTAAAAACGGTTCATTATAAACGTTTTATAGCACAAATCAACCACTCTTCCCCCCTCACCCACCGGGTATCAAATAGCAATACTGCCAAAAAATTTTTTAGATCTTGACTCATAGCTTTTTTATGAAACTATTTGACTTTTTAATTAGAATGGTGGCTTTCCTCGACTATTCTTCCCTTCTATGGATCCCTCTATTATTCTACCTAGTAGATTGTTATGTCGTAGTGTATGTCCGATTAGTTTAGCTCTTCTAATCTTCAGAGCTTTTAGGATTTTTTAAACTTCTTTCCTCTCCTGCTCTTCAAAAAACTTATTCATTTGTTATACGATCTACCCATCTTATTTTAAGAATTCTCCTATAGCGCCACGCTTCGAATGCAAGTATTTTCTTTTCTTCCGTCTACCTAATTGTTCACGTTTCACTGCCATAAAGTGCCACGCTCCAGACGTAGGTTAGGTTAGGTTAGGTTAGGTTAGGTTAATAGTAGGTTTTTAGTAAGTTTTTCCTTTTTTCAAATCTTTATTATTAGAAGTTAGTAGGCCCTTTCTTTTCTAGAATACACATCTAGTCTGTTGTAATTTATTATTTGTACACATATGTAAAGGTACACGCAAAATACAATCCTTACATGCAAACAATTATCGACAAAAAAATCAAGCCAAACTCTGAGTATATTCTGGCCAAAGAAGGCGCGAAGAAAATTAAAAAAGGTTTTTACGCATTTTTCACTGATCCCGGGACCACGTATTGGTTGATAAACGACATTTTCACCGAAAAAGAAAAGTGCGACTTAACAGAATTGCCAATTAACAGACCGGAAACAGCCGCCTATTTGATTCAGAAAAACTCGCCTTACAAAAAATTGATCAACCACGCGTAATATTACAACATAAATAATTTATATACAAAAATATTAAAACAAACAATTATTTGTGTTTCAGAAACATTATATTATTGGAAACAGGACTTATAGATAGGGAACATAAAAAATGGTACGGTAAAAAACCAGAATGCGTTGCAGGCAAAACAATGACTGAAGAGTCTTTAGTTAGTGTAGGAGTTAAGGACGTATCGTCTATTTTAATTTTCTTGTTAATTGGATTTACTATTTCTTTCACAATTTTGATATTGGAAATAATTATTTTTCGTTAATAAACATTAATAAACAATGAACATGTTTCTCACATTCGAAATAACTTACATGCACTGTAATGTACACACATATTTAATAAATGATAATAATACGTATAAATCACAATTACTTAGGTACCTATAATAACCTAATAATTAAAAACTAAAACGTATTAAGTTAGCATTTATAATATTAATATAAATACCTAATTGAAAAAATAAAAGGAACTTTGGTAATTATATTTTTTAGAGGAGCCTTTTAAAATTCTTGGAGTAATTTTAATTCTTAACGTTAAGGTGTGCCCAGGCACACTCTGTATTCTGTAGTTCTGCCAATGAGAATGAGATCGAAGTAGTACATAATATTATATACTTATTATCATAGGCGTGTGCACAAAGTGTGCAGGGTGTGCAAAATTTTATCTGTTCTAACTTTATGATTTATTTATTAATATACAAGAGTACAATATATATTTATAGACACAATTTATGGAATCGAACTCCACAATTTTTTTAAACATCAATAATCACATAGGTAAAAGTATTTATCATAGAAGATACCTAGTAATCTATGACTTACAATCACGGTGAGAAGCATAGGTGGAACCAAGGGGCGTGCAAGATATGCGGCTGCACGTACCAATCTTAAATATTAAATTCTAATTTTTTCTTTTCATCAGACACTTTGCCATTATAAGTAGAGGCATAAGTTATAAATTATAATATAACATGAATGTTTAAAATTATTAATTTGATAAAGCAATTCTATTTTTAGAATGAGATTTTAAACTACTATTCTTGCTGGACGTTAACAATCTATAATAGTGCCATATAATATTATTTTAGTCTGTGTATTATAAATTAACATTATTAATAATAATTATTATCAGTATGACAGTATTACACTACTACACAATACACGATGTTTTATCTACATTACATGCACTACTACAAATAAAAACATACAATCTAGTATCAACTTTATCAATCATCTATGAAATTTTAAATTTTATCATAAAATTGAGAAATAATGAAAATTCATCATTGGATGAATAAAATAGATTTTAAAACAAGAGTGAGGAAAAAATTGGACAACTTTATATTTAAACGTACAAATGTAAGTATTAATTATTTATATTATTATTTATTATATAATGAAATATTATTTAATTATTTTAAAATAAAATATAATACTCATATTTAATCAGACACAAATTGCATTGAAATATTTCAGCAAATAGGACATATTTATTTAAAGTTAAATAAAGTATAAAATAATTTCAAATAGGGTAATTAAGTTACAAATTTTGAGGTTTGCATACAACTGTAATATTTGTATTCTGCACATTATATTATGTGAATCTCTATAGATAATTCTATATTTTTAATTTCATAGTTAAAATCATTTTTATAGAAATACCTAGTTGGAGTAGGTATTATTAGTAGGTAACTTCATCGAATTCCTTAAAATCAGCATTTAGTAATAGTAAAATATTATGAAGTGTTAACACTTACATATAAAATATGACTTAGTATACTATATACCCTGAACATAAGTGCTGGTTCCGTGGTGTAGTAAAATTGTAGTAAAATGTTGTGTCGCCTAGTAGCGGTGTTAAGATGGCGTGTGGCACAAGGCGCACGGCAGTATATATTATATAGCGTTGTTATCAAATGTTTCCGTTAACAAGTCAGAGTAGCACATGACGATCGAATTTTTTATTTCTCCGCAAGAAACATGTAAAAGTTATTCTAACAATACGGCTTACTGAGTGATTTTAGAGATACAATTATTAATACAAAAATTTTAGAAGGAAAATGTGTAGTAAGACGTACCAAGTCCAAATTTTGATAAATTTATTACAATAGTTATAATTTAATGTTAAATAAATACTTTTTTTTGTATTAAATATTGCAATAAATACATTTTTTTTTATTAAAAATCGGTCTTCTTTCATCTCACTATACACTTTCTTTCTATAATTTTAATAATAAGTAGTTTTACTCTAAAAGTACTATAAAGTATTCTATTACGGATATCTGCCGCCGCCTCACGTTTGGCCATCTGTTTTGTCCTCCCTCTTCCGTAGCATAGACAATAATTAATAATAATTACGATTAGAAATATTTTCAGTTGAAATTTTTAAATTATTAACGTACTGTAGGTATCAATTTCATCAAATATAAGAAAGAAAACATTATTTCTAAAATAATCTTCAATGGTTTCAATAGTGTCATTAAAATTTTATTCAGCACTTGTGGTTGCAGTAGTATCAAAATGTTTAAGATTGTGTGGCTCTTATCTTTTTCCTTTGCATCCTAGTTAAGTAAATATTAACTTAAAATTATTATAATTAATAATAAATAATAATAAGTATAATCAATATATATTAAAAGAATTTATAAATTTGAACAGTGAATTACATTACTAAGTAAGGTATTTAGATATTATTTATTACTCATTCTTAATTTTCTATAGAGTTATTATTAAATATTATAATAAATTATAATTATTTAATTTAAGAACAAAAATATTTATAAAATCGAGTCACTTCAATTCGTAATGAATAATTTGTGTTGACTGCTAATTTAAAATTTTTCTTTGTCAAGTTAAACGTAAAGGATAAATAAAGAAAATTATTTGGCACGTGTCAAATCGGAAAAAATTACTCATAAATATAAATCTATAAAAGTAGCGATATTATCCCTAGAAATTCTAATTCTAAATAGAAAAACTTATAGACAAACAATGATAAGTAATTAATAACCTTTGTGTTATGGAAAAATTTAAGAGATATTAACCTTTCAATTAGCACGAAAAATCATATATTTAATATTTTTCACGTGAACAATATTACGTAGGGTTTTATATACTCGTAGACCATAGTTAATATACCAGCTAATAGGTATACTAACCGTAAATATTACCTATGTTAGTACTCCAAAAAAATTTCAAGTCCCTATTACGATCGAAACTCAATTAGTAATAAAAAAATAAAATAACGGAAAGCGTAATTTTCCGCTTCTCAAGGAAAAAATTTTGGGAAACTCCAAAAAGGAGCTAAATAAAGTCTATATCTATTAAAAATATTATAGGTACCTAATCGAAATACATGCGATGCTGCGTAATATTATATTTGGTACCTAACTATTTATCTATATTTTATCATGTTTTTTTATGTTTTTATATTTTTAATATTTTTAATATTTTATTTTATAGTAGCCTATATTGATGTAACTACTAATAATTATTAGGTATTATTTGTATTTAAATCTATGTAATTTATATTTTGTATATTTATGCATTAAAGCATATAGGTATAGTTAATAAAACAACAGTAGTAAAAGGTAAAATAATTATTCAATAATTCAATTTATAAATAACTATAATGGGAAAACCCAACATTTAGGTATAGAGTTATAGAAAAAAAAACTAAAGTTGATAGTACGATTTTTTTTAGACAATTAAAGTTTTAAATGAACATAAATTATGTAATAGTTAGGTGGGATTGTTCTATTCTATAATGTCGTTTGATTGGTTTTTACGCGATTACATTGACCAACCAAAACGGATGACAATGAAAATGAGCAGAAATGATGCGCACAAAATCTGAGTTCAAGTAGTTCTCAGTCGACGAAGAATTGCACTTAGTACTTAGTTCGTCGTCGAGACTTCCACTGGTCTGTTAATGTTTAATATCGTTTTTATGTTTCCGCGGTTTTTATATTAATTCGTCGTAAATTTTTATTTTATTTTCATAATTACTTATTTTGTCTTATTTATTTATTTTCATTGTTATCCATTAAAATTTAATTAATTTGTTTGCAATCATGTCTACTTTTAGAAGAGTAAGTTAATTAAATTATCTAAATGTTTTATTTTAATATCTATGGAACTAATATACCTGCGTGTTCTCCTAAACCTAATATTTATTTATTTTTATTATTCAAAATATTTTTAAGCATATATGAATTCGATTTTGACATTTATTTTTACAATTATTTTAGGGATCATTTTTCAAAACCAAGACGTTCCTGACGTAACTTCACCTGTTGTGAGTTAAGCTAGAAGTACACTAGAATTAAATAGCTTTTTTTCTTCGCCTGATCAGACGTTAAATCAAACAAAAAATTCTAGTATAATTTAATTTTTAAAATTTAAAAAATGTTTTATTTAATATATTTATCTATAGGTAAAATAGGTATGTATACTATCATATCTACTGGCTATTGGTATAGTCATAGTCATATAGATAAGTATATACTACTATCCTTTTGTATCCTTGTAGTATCCTACTATTATATCAATTTTATCATATCTTTAAATTGCAGGTGACTTGTTCAGTCCGATTTCAGAATATTTTAGCTTTAATACACCTCAAAGTTCAACCATAGGTCGACAATCTATTCCTAATTATTCTATACCGATAAGACAATACTCGGCTCAAGTGAGTTAATTATTTTTATTTTTTAAATATTAAAACCGTATTTTCATTAACCTCATCAAATTAAACGCATAATTTTGTAAGCAATTTGTCGTTTCTATGTCTCAAAGTTGTATAATATAATGTAATTAAATATATTGATATTTCGCGTTCTCTATAATTTTTACTAAAATTTAGTTATTGCAATGATTATTATTTTTGGGTTTTCGTAAGTTTTATTTTAATACAATAATATACTAATATTTTGTATGGATAAATTAAGGAAGATCAGTGATATATTATTTATTAATATGTAGTACTCGATTTTAAATATATATAATTTGCAAGGGAAGCAATATGTAAATAAGTTTTTATGATTTTTGTGGAGACAAAAAATTTACTTTATATTTAGAATATTATATCTTACATGTTTATATACAGATCCCGAAGAAAATTTAAAACGTTAAAAATATAAAATAAAAAATTGTTTTCATTATTGTTATGTTGTAGAAATTCTATGAGAACACCGGAGCAGCCAAATTTATTAAGTCACTATCCCCGATACAGTGCACATACAACGTCAGTGATTTTACGTAACAGCCTGTCGAGTCCTGTATCGCCACTGACTTTTTCATAAATCAAACACCGAAGCTAAATAAACGACTACGCTCACTATCGCAGCCGGTAATTTAATAATAATTTTGTTTATTTATTAATTATTATTTTTGTTTTTATATTATATTTTAATATATAATCATTAACTTTCAGGCTGTTGACGAAAATGATGGTCTCGAATGTTACAATTTAAAGTACATGGAATCACCATTATCGCAAGATTACAGTAATGTTTATACTCCGCAATGGAACGCGAAGCGGCAATTATTTTATTGATTCTATTATAAACAATTTATATATTTACAATTAATTTTTTTCTTTAAAACATAATGTTCATAATACAAAATGTATTGAATAAAATTATATATTTATATTTATAATTTTAAAGAAATGCTGTAAAAATGTCTATAATATTATATCGATGTATTATTACAAAATATACCTTATAAGATAGTGTGTGTATTAAATAAATAAATGCATGTTTTATGTTTTATATTTTGTATGGCGAGCGATGAGAGGAGTGGGTGAAGTACCGCCTCTACGGTGGATGTTGAAGGGAGTGGGTGAAAAAGTGAGGGGGTGGGAACGGGTGCGGCGGAGGGTGGGGTGAGTTGGTAGTAGTGGCGATAGGTAGGGGAGTGGGTGAGGGGGTGTGGGTGGGTGACAGATAATAGGGGAGTGGGTAGGGTTGTGGTTGGTAGGAAGAGTGGGAGAGGGATGGTGGTAGTGATGGTAGGGGTGTGGGTAGGATGGCGGTGGTAGGAGGAGTGGGTGAGGGGTGTGGGTGAGTGGCGGATTGTAAAAGGAGTGGGTGAGTGGGGAGGGTGGCAGATGGTATGTGGAGTGAGTGAGGGGGTATGGGTGGGTGGCGGATTGTAGGAGGAGTGGGTAGGGTAGAGGATGGCAGATGGTAGGTGGAGTAAGTAGGGTAGCGGTGGGTAGGGTGGTGGTGGGTGGCAGATGGAAGGTGAAGTGGATGAGGGGG
>CM023360.1:29370458-29442176 GCA_013282895.1 Eriosoma lanigerum
TACTACGTATATAAAACCATAACTATAACATTATTTTCCACGATTACAATAATATTGTCAAGTCGATAACATTAAATTGACATAAAGCAGTCGTTTTCAACCTTTTTTAATATTTAATTATTAATAATATAAAACAATAATATATTCTAAATACTTTTTTTTTAAATTTATTTATTGTACGAGATAAGCTTGAGAGGATAATAGATGAAATAATATATACACTATTTCAAATAAAAATTGCAAGATTTGAGAACAAATGAGAAGAAACAAAACAAAAAAACAGAATAAAAACATAAATTAGCTTAAACGAAAGAGAATTTATGGCTTAATGATTAAAAACAGAATCATTATTGGGGTCGCGTATATAGCGTATTAAATTCAAGAGTATCAAATAGAGTAGAGATACGATTGAGAAAATTATATGTCAGGGTCATTTACCTTGAAGTTTGGTTGATGGCATTATGTTTATAATAATTTACGAGTAACCATCTTCAATGAGATATTTTGAAACAGGCAAAATAAAGAAGCCAGAATATAATATAACGTCCCTTAATTTGAAAACAAATTCTCCAGAAATATAAATATAACAATATAATTTGAAGGTATAATATATTTATTATAAATATTATAAATGTATGTATTTAATCCATAATAATATTATTTTTAACCTTAAAACATAATGCAAAAGTAGTTCACTCCCGGCTCTCGATTAAAAAAAAAAAAAAAACGTTAAACATAGTAGAAGTAAATAGTAAAACGCTATAATATAATACCTATTTCATTATAAATTATATTTAAATTATATAAATAGTAATAACTTTTACTTATATATATAATACTTATATTAATCATTTTAAATAATCTGAGATCAACTCAAATTAATCGACATCGATATGCATTATGATACAATAATATAATAGGAGTATATTAAATATAAATTAATTTTATTATTAAGTCATTATATACTGACATAGGTGCCAACAGAATTATTTCTAGTGAGAGAGCGATAAACGTTCAAAATATACTATTATATACAAAGGAATAATTTTAAATTTTTTTTCAGGGAGACAATTTTTAATATTTAAAAATAATATATAAAAATAAAATAAATAAGAACTTAAATTGTTTTAAAAATGTTTAATTGATTAAATATAAGCCCAACTTATCTAATATAATATATTAATATCATATTTCTATCAAAAGAGTCCTTATTAAAATTTTATGAATTTTCAGGCACATAAAGCTCCATAAACTGGTTTACTTGTATTAGCATTAATTATAGAGAGTATCTATAATCAATGGTATTAGTGTAATGTATATACATAACACATAGGTTAGGTTTAATAAATTTCAATTTCAAATCGAAATTTACTAATATTAAAATATTACCTAAATACTATGGGGGAAATGCCCTATCCCCCCTTTGCGGACATCTGTGTATAAATACTATTATATTATATTTTGGTTGTAAATTCAACTTATTTCATAAAATATTTATTAAAATATATTTATACAAAGTTTTTACGCTTTTACGAATCATTTCAGAGTCTAAAATACATCATACTTAAACACCGATAGGTACTGGAATTCTAAACTTGGATATTTCAATTACTTAATAGCGGTTACTGTAAATGTAATGCAACTAATAATATAAGTCTTGCGATTCTCCTTTGAGAATACAACGTTTTAAGATTTAAGACAGCTATTTATAGCAGTCGCGTATCTTTTAAGACAAAATATGCTTTCAAGAGTAAAATTATACATTATTATATTACATGACTTGAAGACATAAACTATATGTAACAAACAGTATAATAGATAGGTACCTACTACATTAATAAAATATAGCATAACTATTTCTCACTTTCGTAATTTTGGTCATTAGGCAAGTATAATTTTATAGGTACTTCAAATGTATTTCAATAATTTGTAATAACGTTAAGATACGACACATTTTAATTTATTAATTTATGATAATTTATATTACTTTTAGTAGAATTTTCTTGTATTTTTTTAAATACTATAAATAATTGTTATTTTAATTTATACCTATTTACTTTAAATATTTCAGAAGAAAACTATTTTCTAGTTATAAGTAATTCATGGTTACATATTATATAATTTTAATATAGAATACTAATTTATTTATTTATTTTTTTTGGTTATAACTTATATTTTTTATATAGATTATTAATATTTAATAAATGTGTTCTTTTTTTAGTTTCGTCGATAATTGTTTATATTATTTTTAATGGCTTATAATTTTAATTCAGATTCCGCTTGTATATTTAAAACATAGAGTTTTTTTTTCGTACTGTATACATTGAATTACGTATAGTATAGGTAATAAATGAAAATCGCTATGTTTTAAATTACAATCTAATTTTAATAACATGACTTGTCTAATAATTATTTGACTAAGTTATGTATTCATGAATTATGATTAATATGATCATATTTTGTAAAGCGAATAACTGCTGTACATTGATTGTTAACAACAATTATCGCTTTACAACTTTTATTATTGCACTGAAAAGAAAAACCGCCAGATTTTAATATATAATAATTAGAAAATATATAATTATTTTGATTGAAATTCACATATTTCAAAAATTGCACTTATTGTAGGTATATTACTAATTATTTCCATGGTCGTTATTGTTTTTAAAATATTGTGTGCGCAAAAAAGTTTTACTATAGGTATAAAAGAAAAATGTTTGAATATGTGGAAACTAGTTGTAGCCTAAAAATGTAGGTAGGTATACATATATAAATATAAATACTACCAACACCACAAAAATAGTAGCAAAAAATAATTACCAAAATTTAAATATTAGTGTGAGTATAGTTAGGTATATATATATATTTTTAAAAAATACACTGATTATTTTGTTAATATTAATAACAATGAATAGTAATTATAGACAAGGACACCAGGAATCAATAATAATTTATTATCAATTTTTAAACAAAATTATATTTATTTGATTTTTGAAAATTTATATTACAACATTGTCTATACCTACAATGTAGCAGTATTTAAAATAAGCTACTTATAAGTGTAGCCTTGCAACTGACGATACTTAATTTAATAAACGAACTACGGTCAACAGTCGGCACTCGGTAATATGCTTTTTCTCCAAACATAATATTTTCAGTGCCAACTTTGTAAAGCTATTATAGATAGTTATAAATTTATACTCGTATACATACCTACATAATAACGAATTTAAAACTTTAATAAGTAGAAAATAATAATAACGAATTCATAATTTATACTGACGGTTTATCATCAAAGGACATCAACGATGCATAACCATATTAATAATATATTATATTTGTAAATTATGTTACAGTATTGTACAGTATTTTGACAGTATGATAATGTATCCGATTTATTATTTTCGGTTTTAACAGTTAATGTGAAGTATAAACATATTTTTAATATAGGAGTTATTATTTTATGTATTAAATTCGCATTATTTTATTTTGTTAAAACACATGTTATTATATAGGTATTACTAACCTTGTGTTAACAAAATCTAATGTTTAATGTTTTCAGTGATTAAAGAATAAAACAAACATTTTGATCGCTTCTGATTTTCCAAAACGAACTGATGCATAATAACCAATATCATGGATCTACTTCAAAGTTGTGAGTATTTTTAATATATTTCTAAATTGACTATAATTATTATTATTGTTTAATAATATAATGTAAGTGTCTCTATTATTTTTTATATTACTTAATATTAGATATATTTTTTGAAAACCCTAAGCAGCTTTAGGCCGCTTTCATATGTTCGACTGCTAGCGGTAGTGGTTTTAAAACATACGACTATATAAATATTAAATATGTGTGTTTAAATAAAAGCAACAGATTAAGAACTTAATGAAGAGTATTGAATGTAATTTAGTTGATAGAAAATTATGTACACGATAAAATACCAAATACATCTATATTACATATAATATCTGGGGACCTATATATTATTTATTATAATATGCAACTGACATTTTGGCGTTTAATGATCTGTGAAAAAATCATTTTTTTATTTACAGATTTGTTATTAAACTATATTATCATAATATATTGATTTTATTTAGATAGATATAGTAATTGTATAAAATTAGTGTTGAATAAAAACTAGTTAAGCACCATAAAATGATTAATTTTAAATTGCATCCTATAAAAAATCCATTTTTATATCATCCAACAAATTACGAATTGGTTTATAAATAAGTACTTACCTATAGATCGCGATAGACCTTAACAGTATAATAAATATATTAAATAGAAAATTTCAAAACAATAGACATTCATTTACGATTTTCATTCAAGTATTTATTGCACCATCTAAAATTAATTAATTTCTTATATATGTAAACCTATATATTATTTAATAGGTTATTACATATTATATACACATTATTATTTTTATATTGTTTAATCTATTTCAACTCTGATCTGTAAAATATGTTATATTAGTTGTGGTTATACAAAAAATAAAAATCAATATTTTAACAAGTTTTGGAGACACAATGAATTAATTTGTTGGGAGGAGTCTTAGGTCCAACAAATTTTTAGAGTTACCTATATAATATTTCCCTTAAAAGATACCTATACCTAATTACCAACCTATTATTATTATTTGAAATCTGGTGAAATTATGTCAAAATCTGCGCTTAAGTTATAAATTGCTTCAGTATAATGTATATGTTCTCACATTTTGTGCTCGCATGTTTGTGGGTGGGTCGTGGGTCGTATGTGTGTATACTTTATAATAATATCTATATTATAATATTACATACAGTTACTCATTTGAAATGGTTATTATTATGAATAATAATACAAATTCACCGAAAAACTACTCGCATGAATGCATGATATACTCATTGTACTGATGATGTGTCGGTCTAAGTCTGTGGAAAATAAAACCGGAACGAAAAAAAAACTGATCACTAACTACAACTGTAATTACTGTAAGGAGTCATTATATGAAACTATGCCATGAGAAAACATATTAGTCGTTCGGACGGAAAACCGCTTGCATATTATCTACCTAAATACGATAATAAACAATAAACGTGGGGCATTGCACATATAATATCATAATTTGTATACGGATGGCGCTGACGGATAATAATAATAGTAATATTATTAAAATATATTATACAAAATGTAATACGAATTTTTAGCATTTTTTTAATACATAAAACATCAATGTAAAAATTTAAAACTGTCATATCTTCATGATAGGTACCTTGTATATTATACCTAATAGTATAATTTATAACATTATATAAATAATAATAATAAATCAAAGAAACAATATTAAAAAAAAAGCGTAGCTATATCTACTTGGCTATTTACTTACACGACAGACATAACTAATAGCATTGATTACAGAATAGGTATTATACTATTCTATTTCTATAATCGATAGATACTAATAGGTATTATACTATTATAATACAGTCCTGTGTATTATTGTTAATTTCCAATTGTTATTTTAAAATTATTATTTCTATATAGAACTTTTATAATAATATTATTATAATATTATCCATCTCAGTGGTTTTAGTTATAGGTAATTGATATGTAATAAACTAATAACAAAAAGTAAGTATCTATTATTATTTGTTGTATATACCCATTTGTGTAAACGAGCAAAAGGAATGGTTGTGCCTTATGCTTATGATGATTGGTTATTGATAAAATACTTAGTGGTATAATTATATTATTATTGTAGTAAAGAATAACTAAGCAAATAAACCTTTAATGAATAATAATAATAATTAGAATATCATTTTAAATATAAATAATATAATATGCTGTCTTGTAAAATATTCGAATATAAGTACCTATTTGAATAGTAATATTAAATAAATTTTAAAGAATATTTTGGTATTTTAAAATTTTAAATACAATTTTTTCAAAGTATTTCTAAAAAAATAAAAATACCTAATTATATCTACTTACTACATTTGCACCTACTTAAGTATAGAACAAAAATGGTTACGTCACCAGACACGTATCCAGAGTTTTATTTCAAAGGAGAGAGTGATCAACATTTATAAACATCGTCATACAGTAAAATAAAATAATTATGTTTAAATATTTAATGTATCAATATATCATAAAATAGGTACCTATATAGGTGTTATATATTGTAATATATATTTACCTATACGGCTATTCAATATAGTAAATACCTATTATCTATACCTAATATTAAATGTCTTTACATCTTTTACCTACTAAAGTAGGTATTAAATAATAAGTTGTAAACGCCAAACTCGTCTTCTATTGGCAAACTTTTTTAAGAATTAAAACATCATTATTTTTTAAATTCTTGACATTTCATCTCATGAGCTACCCCCATAAATACAACCCTGAACATAACGTTATTTTCCTAATACCTATTTCCATTTAATATTTTGATTTTGAAAAATAAAGACAATGATGACAAAAGCTAATAAACATTTATAAAATTATAATCATTATTAATGTTTTCATTTATATTAATTTATTTAGTTAATTACTAAACTTTTTGTAAATTAATAATTAGTTCACATTACCTATGTCTGTATTTACATATAATTATTTATAAACCTATTTATATATATTTTAGATAATAAATTATTGAAAAAAAAAATTACGTAATTATCTTGAGAACGTTATGACGTGTTGATAAAGTATTAAATATGTATTTAATATAAATGTTTTTTTCTTTAATTAATAAAAAATATTTGTATTCAATACTATTTTAATACCTATTTGTATATATTTTTTTTAACAGCATATAGGTATTTAGAATACATGTTTACTATAATTTAAATATTCGGTACCTAGTGGCTAGTACCCAGTGGCGCCGACACGTTTTAAAACAGGCAGTTCAATTTGTTTTATTTGATACCCACTCACCCCTATTTTTATCCATTATGTAATATTAGCATCAAATTTTCATACAGTATCGTCAAATTTTAGGGGGCATTTTCCTAGAGACCCACTCATTCTTTATTTAAGCAGTCCAATTGAACTACCTGAAGTATCTGTTCGACACCAATGCTAGTACCTATTCAAATACTTTTCCAAAAGTATTTTTTACAAGACTGAAAATATGTCTGATAGAGTGAAAAGTATAAATTATTATATTGTTTCTAATAAGTAATACTTAAAGATAAACTAATAAATGATAACCGTAAACGTAGTTATAGGTTTTTGAATTTTGACTTATAGACAAATATATATTTATAAATATTAACCAGTCTTTGAGTCTTTGATTCTTATAAAGATAAAACAAATCTGATTAGAAATATCACCCGGTTGAACGCGAAAAAACGCTTTTTATGTATTACAAACACGTTTGTAGATAATAAGTAATAACTGTAGACCGTGGTATTAAAATTACAATATTATTATTTTATTATTATGATGTGCATACATTCGTTCCGCACCATGAATTTGTGCGGCAAACTGTTCGTACGCGCACGCGCAGGCACATACGAGATAAAGAGACGGGAAACCTAAAGCCAGGTGATTTTTGTTTACAAAATAATATTCTCCCAACCTCCTGTTGATTACAATAATAATAATAATAATACCCAAACGCAATCATAATACAATACCAAATGGCAAATACACTATACACTATACACTGTTGGCCGTACACACCCGCCACCGAAGAACGGTAATCGTGTGTGATAATAACGAAAGTATAGTATTGTTTTTAATTTAAAAACCGTACGCGATAAGTAATCGTGAAACGGATATTAGAATATTTATCGAATTATTTTTCTAATATCGTGTGTGTTAGCGAATTTTAATGTGCCTTGCGCGTGTAATTTCTATGTTGTGTAGTACTATAGTAATGTTATCGTGTAATTCCCGATTTCCACCGGCCGCGTAACGAATAAATATCATTATGTTTCGTTTCAAATGATTCCCGTGGTCCGGTGTAGCGGATATCGTGATGGACTATTACAAGATGTGCCAACGGTTCGGTTTGGACTCTGTGCCCAGTCCAGATGGCCGGTTCACAATCGACGAACTCATCGGCGAAGGCACCTATGGCGAAGTTTTCAAAGCCAAAGACACAGTGACTGGTAACAATACTGTAATATTATCTTAGGAAATAAGCACGTATAATACATACGGCAGCACAGCACAGCAAATAGTTTATTAAAACGTATACAGTAATAGTATTTTTTCAATGTTCGTTTTAGGAGAATTTGTTGCCATTAAAATATTGGAAGATATTGCAGGCAACGAGGAAGAAATTGAAGATGAATACCTAGCGTTGAGAGATCTTAGTTTACATCCCAATATACCTTCGTTTCATGGAATTTATTTTGTTAAAAGTTCTAAACAACTTAATGATCAATTGTGGTTTGTTATGGAGGTACATATTTTTGAACCAATATTATATAAATATTATCTATAACATACAAACAATTTAAAAAGGATATAGTTTTCATAAATATAAATAATTTAATATGTACAATATTGCCTATAAAGTTTAATATATTATAATAATTTTAACTGATAAATAATACTTACTGATAAACAACTAAATCGAGGTTATTTTTTTATTTTAGTATATGCATTGATTTTTATAATATATAAATGCCTATGTGTTATGTCATACAAAAGGAATATTCTGTTACTACAATATTTAGTATTCTGTAACTAATAGCTACAAATTAATCTAAATATTCCTATTACATAGTTTATATTTATTATATAAAATCGACAGTATGAGAGGTACAATATATTATAACATACACATTTCAATATAGGTATAATAAAATAATTTCAAATGTTATTTAGATAATTAATATTGTTTATTTGAAGCCAAATATATATTTCAAATAATTTAAAATATATTTGTAATTAATTGGATAATATTTTACTGGTAATAATAATGATTTAGACTAAAAATGTATACAATTATTAGATTTGTCATAATATAAGTCCATAAAATTTTTTTTTTACTACATTTGATTGATTATTAGGAAATTATAAATATTTTATTATTAACTACTTTTATTGAAAAATATTAGCAAAATCCCTAGGAAATACTATCAACACCTACGTAAAATATGTCATTTTGTTATTGCCTAAGAATTTGTAATAATGATTAATTTCGATTCACATAATAGTTTTTGCTATTTACCATAATGTTGGAGTAAATAATTTTGAGACATAATTTTGGTTATTACTAATTTTACATTAGCATGGTATTATATTAGTAATGGGTTTTACAACAAAAACAAAATATTAGATATTGTAATTTACAAGTACAATAAATAACTAAGTTTATTTAAAATAAAATACAGTTGTTACCAGTAGCGTATGCAGAATTTTAGTTCAGTTAGGGTATTAGTAATGACACTAAAAATAAAAATTGTTTTAATAATAATAAAATAAATCATATATTTTGTAGTTTATCATAAATAAAATTTTGATGAAGGAAGAAATTTTAGGGGTTTAAAACCTAAACCCTACCTCTACATACGCTACTGGTTGTTACATAATGATTACTTATTAGGTTTAATACACTATACTCTATAACTTGTTTCTTACTACCTATTTTATAATAATATGAATTATAAAACAGTTATATTTTTACATTTTATAGTTATGTCAAGGGGGATCAGTGACTGATTTGGTACATGGATTAAAAACCCAAGGAAAACAATTAACTGAAGATCAAATTGCATATATTCTACATGAAACATTACAAGTAATTTTTGTTTAACCAAAATTTTTAATTAAAAATATATACATCATTATAGGGTTTTTTATTTTAAAGGCTCTAGCATTTCTACATCGTAACCACTGTATGCATCGCGATGTGAAAGGACACAATATACTATTAACTGAAGATGGACAAGTGAAATTAGTAGACTTTGGGGTTTCTTCACATTTGGGAGCTACAATGGGACGACGAGACACATCAGTAGGAACACCTTATTGGATGGCACCAGAGGTAAGATCTAAAATAAAAAAAAATTATTATAATTACCTAAAACTCTATAGGTACATAGTGAGTACGTAACTTTCTTAAAAAAAGTAATAGACACTTTTAATTATGACATATAATAAACAAATTTCTCTGCGAACACTACTTTGTAAAGAACCAAAAGTTAGTAAATAATAAATATGGAATAAAGTACTTTGTTATCAAATTTACATATATTATAATATTAGATTATTTTAAATTATAACTTTATTATATTATATGTTTGAAATGGTTAAAATATAATATGTATTCTAAAAGTTTCAAAATAAATATAAATATAGTTTTGGACTACTTTTACTATTTAAAATTTTAAAAACCTTACTATATAATAAAGTGTAGTACTGTACTAATACAAGTGAATTTTTGAATTGGTCCACCCAATTTACTCTTGAATTAGATTTAAATTCTTAACTAAATGCAGAATATATATTTGTTTTACAATGATATATGCTGTTTTTATTTTGTATTAAATAGTGATGTTATGAACTGTTTGTTTATCGAACTAAATTGAACCCTAGGTATTCGGTTTAGTTCAAAAGTTGAACTAAATTGTTAATATTTAAATTAAACTAGTTTGGTTCAGTATTATATTATTATTATTATTATTATTTTTTTTGGTGGTAGATAAAATATATTATAAATATGTAATAATATTATAGTACTTATACTACTATAGTAAATGTTGTATAACCAATAATTGTATATAACAAAAATTTGTTTAAATTTATTATTTAACTTTACATTTTTATTTAGTTCCGGTTCGGTTAATAATTGTCTAATCAAGATCAAAGACAATTTGTAAAATTTCTAACTATTAAATAGATAGGTACCTAATGTGCATTCTGTGATATAGGATATGTAAAAACATTTTAATGAGATTTTTATATTTATTATCAATTTCTATTCAATATGTTACTGAAGTATTACAATATATCTGTCTGGTGTACTAAGGAATTATTTTATAAAATTAGGTACTATAAAACGAACAAACAAAGATTGTTTATTTAATGTACGAAATTTAATTTTAATAATATTTATAATACTAAACAACTTTCCTTAAATTATAGTTTTAATAAAAAATACATGTTATTATTATGTTTTTTTTGATTCCCAAAATCCCATTTCGATATATCACACAATATTTTCATTTCTCAAACGCTGGCGTTACACTATAGAATATATGCATCTGAAAATCATAAACATTGTATGACACACAAAATAATGGCTATTGAGGTCGATAAATCTTTTAATATAATTTTCGCAAAAAATTTAATATTTAATGTAATAACCATAAAATTTCCAAAACCAAAAAACACAAAATAGAGGTTTTCCATTTTATTCATTAAAATTAAGTCATTCTTGAATTTTGGTCATTTAAAAGGAAACACTGTATATATTATAATATTCTATATTTCTTTAGGTTAGGTAACAGAATACAGCAATAATTGTATTATATAAAATATAAACAGTTTCCTGTACACACATTTTATCCATAATTCTGCAGTTAAATCAGTTATTAATAATTACATTTTGTAAAAATAATATTTTTTTATCATAAGAAGGCAATTTTTGCAGCAAATTATATAAATACGGAATAGTATCATTAAAGAACATGCAAGTATAATGTCTCTTATAAAAAAAAAGTTAATGTAGTTTAGGTTGCTATTTACAGTATTACTAGGAGTAACTGATAATTATATCTTAAAACATTGTATTTTTTAAATTTAATGTTTTATTTGTGTAATTAAATAATTTTTCTCACAAAGAAATAATTTTAATGTAATATGTATTAGTTAAATGTTATTTCTAGAAATGTGATTTGTTTCTATATAATTAATTATGGATAAGATATAATTAATATTCATCTATTAAAATGTATTTTATAAAAAAAAGCTTATTTTAGGATTTAAAGAATATTCATTACGATTATTTGAGTTTGAGATTAATATTAAAATTGTAAACAAATTTTATAAAAAATATTATTATTTTTATGTACCTTCATGTACTATAACGGAATTTTAAAATTATTATTTCACTATAGTTATCAACAATTAAGTACAAACGATATGCTGAGTTATTTTTATACTTTTCTCAATTCTTAATAAATAAAAATTTATATTTGATACATGGTTAATTACTTATTTATTATATTATTCCAATGTGTATTAATTATTTAGTGGTTAAAGGAGATATGCAAAAATAAGAAGATTGAAAATTTATTCACAACATCAATTTTAGAATCTGAGCTAAGCGAGGAATGTATTGGTTTTACAAAGATGTTTTTTTTTTTTATCTATCATAGGGTATGCTTTCGGAAGAAAATTACGTCTAGTTAGTACTTTATTTTGCTCATTTTTTGAATTTCTTAAAAATTTTTCTTTGGGAGAAGAAAAACGACTAAAAAAATTACGGTAAAACATCAAAATTTACGGAAATCGTAATTTTGATGAATTTGATTTTAGTTTTTTATGATAACTTTTGAACATAGGCACTTTAAATATTTTTTGAGTTTTCTCATAGGTAGTTTACACACGTGGTAAACTTATGAAACGACCCCAAATCAGTATAATATATTGTATTATATTGAGTTTCGTTCAGAATCATATTTTCTAATGCAATATCATTGCATTCAAATCTTAATTATAGTAAACTACTAATGTCTTCGAGGACCGAAAGGACGAAGGAGGAACATCCAAAATTGACCTTCCCACTGTTTAAATTTTCGTTTGTTAAAGAATATTAATATTTTGCATTTTTAAGCAAGTAAAACATCATTTAGTATATCTAAAATATTAATAGAATATATTGCCTATTTTAAACATCATAATATTTTAATGATTTTAATTGAATATAAATTTAACTTCTAATTAATTTTATTTATTTAATTATGTGAAATAATTTTATTTAAATACAACTTTTTAAATTATTATACTTGGATTGTTGGATTACAATTAATTTAATTATATTTATGTATAATAATAAAACTATATATTATAATGTAACCAAGTTAAAATAATGGCCAGTCATCGGGTGGGATAGTTTATTAAATATTGTGATCCTTTTGTATATAATAGACAAAAGAAAGATCATAATAGTGATTAGCCAAGCAGATGCTTTTTATTGTTGTATGGAAAACGCATAGCAAGGATCTGACTAAAATGAACAAAAACATGTCCACCATCTAGATATCATCTTAACCTTTATGTGACTGAAAAGGTACCGGGGTAACTTTTCATTTTTTAAATTTATTTTTCTTTCGAATTATTAGTGGTTATGGTTTGTAACTTCGTGACATCTTTAAATATCATATATATTTTATGAAAATACATTTTTCAATTGAATAGTTATTAATATTTATACCCTAAAATAACATTGTAAGTTTTACACCTTTTAAGGACGTAGTAGGTACCTGGGTACCTCTATATATTTTATACGAATGAAAATTCAATTTATTCAAATAACAATTTAAATCTACTTTGATAATCATATTTATAAATAACCAACATTAAATTATTAATAGTGCAAAAAGAAATTAATTTTTATTTATATATTATTATATTTTATTACATATTTATATATATTTATATTTATGTTCCATATATATAATATATGCAGACAAAGCAGCAATATCTATCATATTCAAAAAAAATGCGAGTGGCCAACGATTAGTTCTTCGCTTTACTGTATACTCTGATAACATTTTGTCCATTATATCTACGCCTCCTTTTGTTTGATTATAATATTTTATAATTTCTGGCTTGGCGGTAATTGTTTGCTCTACATCGGCTGTCATATGCATTGTAGATAAAAGAATAACTGATTTATTTTTTTTTGGAACATAAGAACAAAGAGTTATTTTATTTTTTATAAATGCAAAATTAGTAGAATTTATTGTTCTCTCTTTTGACGATTGCATATTTAGAGACAAGAATCATTTATTTTTTCTGACAGTGCCTACTAAGGTCATATTCCAAGAATTCAATGTTGTAGCCAGATGCATACTAGTAAAAAAATTGTCTGTAGTTATATTTCTTCCAGAACCTTTATACACTGCAACTAAGTCTAGAACTGTACGTTCACCTACATTAACTTGACGTTCACCATCTGGTGGCTTACCAGTGCAAATTCGACCTTGAAGTGGATATGCATTTGCTGCGTCATAAGCCCAAAAAATTTTTATTCCGTATTTTGCAGGTTTTGTTGGAATTTACTGTGTAAATTTTGTATGTCCTCTATAAGGAAACAGTTGTTCATCTACTGTTATATTTTCTGTTTATTTGCAAGTTTTGGTTGAGCATTGTCCAAAATCACGAATCGGTGCAGCCTTGTCCGTTATAATACGTATATCTCGTGTATTTACATTATCAAAACGAATAAACCTTAAGAACATTTTAAATCGATCTCGAGATAAAGCAGCTCTTTTGTTGTAATCTTCTGTTACTTGTTGACCTTTTCTTTTAGTTTCAATTTAGTTTTAATTTATAAGCGATAAACTAGATAACGGAAATCCCATACAGAGAAAATATAGAAAATAATATTGTAGGTACCCGGGTACCTATGCCGTCATTATAAAGTGTTTTTTTTCCCAGTCACATAAAGTTAATAAGGTTGCAGTATAGTATTTGATTTGTATAATATTATATTTCATTCAATTGTTATAAAATTTAAGAAAAATTAACAACTCTTTTATTGTTTTTATAACAAAAAATAAGATTTTCAATTTTTGTTTTCTTTCACTAAGTTCTTAAATGTATTGGTATATAAACTCATATAGATCTTTGACTGAAGGTATTAAATATATAGTATTTCAGGCAGAGGTAATAAAATTAAAACAAATAATAAACATATCTAGGTGTACAAACTTTATAAATTAATTTATAAGGACATTTAAAATTTCATATTAACCTTTTGAAAATGACATTGATATTTTATGTAGTCTTTATCATTTGTGTAAAATAAAATTCTGATCACATTGTACATTTATATATTGTTAACTATACTAAATATTTATATGGTAACAAAGAGAAAACAATAAATATTAATTTTTAACTCAAAATGCTATAAATTTTAAAGATCCTCAATAAATATGAATAGCCAATATTTATTTTGATACCTACTATTAAGTATTATTTGATTTACAATTACTTTTTTTACATTATAGATTATTATTAAAAACATTATTCTTGGATTTTAATGAATAATGTTTCTTTAACATTTTTTAAAATGCTAACAAAATTCTACAGGCTGAAAAATATGCTTTATTAATAATTGTAAAATAATATAAAATCGAATTGTCTCTGAAAATTTGTTAGTTTGCATTCCCCAACTTTATTATTACAACATAAAAATATTTAAACCCGAATCATTTTAGAATTGTAATTTTCATTATATTTTTAAATAAGGAAGTAAATACAAAACCCTATATTTAATTTCTGATTAATTAATTCACATATAAATATTTAATATTTTTTTATAAATATTTATATTAATTAATTGGTTTTTAGATTCTGAGTGGAGCAATGTATTGTTTCTACAAATATGTTTTTTATTTCTTTATGTATGAAAACATTTTTTCGGGTATAAATAATTGTTCGATCACCACAAGTAGGGTATACTTTCGATAACAAATCGTATCATCTTGGTACTTTATTAAGCTCATTTTTAGAATTTCTTAAAAAAAATTTCCTAGGACAAGAAAAACTACCAAAAAATCGGCAAAATTACGATTTTCGTAATTTTTAATTCTTTATTTCGTGATAACTAATTAAGTTTTGATCGTCAGGACTTTAAATTTTTTTTGAGTTCTTAATTAGGTAATATTTACGTTTAATAAAATTTTGAAATGAATTGGTTGATTTTTTGGCTAAATATAGAGCTTTGAATTTTTTCCAAAAATGTTTAATATTACCTGCAGTTTTTGGTTGAACTGTATGAAATTTTTATAGAAGCCTAGTCATATACTATTTAATCTATTTACAAAATATTTTGAAAATCATGATTAATAATTTTTATCATGGAATGATAACTCCTTGAATATTGATCGTAGGGATTTGAAATGTATTTTACATATTTACATAATATGTAATTTACACTCGTGGTAAATTTTAGGATGGATTATTAATATAATATATTGAGATTCGCTCAGAATCGTATTTTCTAATGCAATATCATTGCATTCATATCTTAATAATTATAATAAACCACTAATTTCTCCAAAGACCGAAAGGAGGAACGTCCACATTCCCACTTTTTTTTATATGTATAAATAGTATATTCCTGTACTAAAATAAACAACTATAACTTCAAAAACTAAAGTTTAACTAATGTTACATAAAAACATTTAATTTGATCAGTACCTCATGTAAAAATATGATACTGATTGGATATTATAAAATCATTTAAAATCATTTTTTATTTTTTTTCTATGTTTAATAATAATTATTGATTAAGATTTTTTTTTTATTAAACAGTATCAGATAAAATTAAAGAAACAAGAAATTGTAGTTATTTTAATTTTCAAATGACACCATTTAATTATTTTCCAATTTGATTTCCTCAATGTTGTTCAAATGGCAGATACTCTTCCAAATACCCCCCTTTTATAAAATATATCATCTTTGATGGTGAAAAACTTGATAAAGGGTAAACAATTAACATGTATTCTTTATATTTTTATGTAAATCAATTATAACATAACTAATTAAATGTAAAATCTCTCTTTAGAAACATATTTTACTTGGAATTTAATCCAACTCAATAATATATTACCATTTCCTTACAGTAGTGCAATACTTACATATTTTCTACACTATAAAATTTAATATACTAATATAGTAATTACTTAAGTTTACAATATATATTTAAAATTATATATTATGTGGTACATTATAAGTAATAGTTTGTTACAAAATTACTGTGAAATGTTCTGCTCATAAACTCAGTTCCCGTTGAATTTTTTTATACAAAACAAAACTGGTTTTTTTGAACTTAACAGGTCATTTATTGTGTTAGTTTTAATTAACTTAAGTATAAATTATTATATTATTCCATATATTTATTTTAATTACGTAATTAAGTTTTCATTGCATAGATATCTATAAAACCGTTTTTATATTATTTATCATGATGAGAAATTATAAACTATATACAGTATTTACATAATTGTCGAATTTTAATTATACATTTATATTCAACACTATATTAGAGAATATTTTAAAAACCTGACACAGTTTGTTTAACAAATTTTTAAGATTTATAATATTTTAAACGATCAAAATATTTTACATTTTTCTAATGACTTCTTCAATTTGCAATACTTTAGCTACGTGTTCGATTGTATGGAATATATTCAATTACTTATTACACTCATAAATCATAATTCATCGATTTCTTTATGGTGAAATTATAGTTAAAGTGGAATTTTTCTACTGTATAATACTATAAAGTACTGAATACTATTATAACTAAATTTCTCTATTTTCTCGGGATTTTAAAAAATAATTATTCAATTATGTCAGAAATATAGAAAATAGGGACAACCTCCTTTAATTAGTCTTCTGTTTTACTATAACAGTGTTATATACGACTTCGAATAAAAAATTCGAAAAAACATTTGGTTATTACCTCTCTAGTAGTCTAGTATTCTAGTCAAGAAATCCACGCGTATGCTATTGACTTATTGTTTAAAGGACGCGTACTCGAGTACCCAACTTAATGTTATTAATTATTTTACGGGAAGAATATGCGACGGAAGAGCTCGTGATGAGTGTTCCGTCTGAACTCATAAAGTAATATATAATTTACTGTTGCGGTTGTTCAAGTTTTCGCTCTACTAACAATGTACTCGCATAATATATTATTTATATATTTATAAATAAAATAAACAATTTAATTATATTTTTAAAAAAAAAAAATTTGAATTTAATAATAACAACAATAATAATAAGGAAGGCCGCTGGATCGATGCGCTACGTACCGGTTGAATGTTATGCCAATTACGCGAAAAACTCGCGTGGTAAAAAACGGAAATGACGCGCTTACTGTCTTGCGGTCGAAACAGGTCATTGAGTCAAAATAACATGATGTTTGTTGAGAGCTTCCGTCCGCTGGTAATAAGAAGAGGAAATAAAACGATATCCGCGCAACGCATATAACACCGTATTATTCCCGTTTTGTCGAGAAATCGGTATAGAGCACATCATCACCATCATCGCCTCCGGACGACTGGTTTTCCGCCGCTACGCGTTTCTATTTCTTCGATGTACCTTCCGCCGCCGCCGATAGTATTTTATTATTTCACTATCGTTCATCGAGTGTAGTAATCGTTTTTCGACAAAGACATCCAGCGCGTGTCGGTTTATTATTATTATTATTATTATTTGTCTCGTATGATTGTTTTGAGTTTAAATGTTTTATAATAATATTGTTTTTCAATTCTGGTCGGTACTCGTGACGTGAGTGATTGTTTTGTGGGTTTGAGATTGACACCGTATACTTAATATATTTTTGTGGATTATCTCGCCGATTCATCATATGGTAAAGATAAACATGCTAATTACATATATTATTTATAATGATAATTATTATATATCTGCTTTTTTATATTATTCCTTCACTTTGCCTCACGAAACATGTACAAATTAACTAATCTATAATTTTCGGTATAATCTATCCCAAAACCATATTATAAATATTATGCCCGCAATCATAATGTAACAGTACAGTCATTTTAACTCTAGTAATAATCTCAAATTGTACAAAATGTTTATAATATTATAATATAATTTTATCGTTGTTTTTTTCGGTTTATTACCAATTGTTAACATATTCAACTAACGCAATATCAACTTTTGATTTTCCAATGGTAAGATATAATTTTTTTTAAGTTGATACCTATATTTTAATGGACATTTATCTATATGTTTGACATTTTAAAGTCCTATGAATATTTGTTTAGTGATAAACGTTCAAAGTTATTGACTGGGGTGGTTGGGTAGCAAATTATATCGATATTTAGATAGTTATACAACGATATTTTCTGCTGAATATATTTGGTTTGTTTTTATATCACTAATTTTTGCCCTAATAATTAATTTTATTATTATAAACAAACTATTGATTTTATCATTTTAATTTCCTATAATAATTAAATATTGAATTAAATATTTATTTCGTTGTGATACCTATCCATTATTGATTACCCTACTCTCTATTAAACATTTAAAATACAAATTAGAAAACTACGATGTTTAAGTTTACGTAAAACTTTACTTTGAAAAATATAGGTATTGTTAAAATTATAGTATGTGCCATTTGAAAATCATAAATTGATTATTCGATTCTACATTACTGAATAATAGATGTTGGTAAAAAATATTAAATACATTGTGTGAACAAATTCCTGCCCTTCTAAAAAAATACTTATACCTATATATATATATATTTAAAAATATGTTAGTTGAAGCATGATAAAATTAAAATATTACGCTATAATATCTGTAATTATATGTAATATAATATGATTTTTATTTATAAATAAGTATAGGTAGGTACTACGTACTTTGATAGGTATGTAAGTCAAAATAATTAAATTATTATTAACATAATATTATATAGTTATATATATTAGTATGTATAGTTTTAAAATAATGCTTTACCATTTTATATAAACTTATTTATTAGTAATTAGCTATTAATTAGTAATTACTAATTATTAATTAATATTATTTATGTTAACTATTTAGTAGAATTTTATAGTTTACAGTTAATAAATTAACATTAAACAATATTAAATTAAAATATGTTAAGATAAATAAAATTGGTTTATCATTTTTGGTTTACAAATAGTTATCTAACTATTTTTCGATAGATAAAGTATTTTTTAAAGACTAATAATTATTTAGGTTACTAGAATAATGTAATAATACTTGTGTGGTAACGGACCATTTAATTACTAAGTATGTTAAAATTATATGCAAAATATTAACTAAGCATTAAAACTTTCTCTGATTACCATGTTCAAATCCAGAACTAAGTTAATAATATACAAATTTATTTACGAACATAAAAATTAAAAATCAAAATATGTTTGTAATTGCAGTTGACCTGTTTTATAAATTTGAATGTATTGTTAATTTTCTAACTAAAAAAATTTAAACTAATTAGACTAGCTAAAAATTAATTGGTATAAAGTATAGACCTTAGAGTCATACATGTAGAGTTAACATATTTTTTTTACTAATAAATAAATACAAAATATAAATTATTATATTTCTGTTTATAGTTTATGTTCGTTTTTCAAATATATAATTTTTTAAAAAAAAAATGCTTCATCTCTTATAACAATATATTTATAATTATAATATTATGTTGTAATAATTTGTTTAATAACTAGCTAAATATCATAGCTATATCCTATATATATCATATATTTTCTCCACCCTACCTGTTTCAATAATTCAAAATAGTATATTAATGCATTAGAATTATAGGAGGGAATGTATATTTAGTTTTCTTAAAAAAAAGAGAAATGAAAAAGTACCTAAAAGTTTATCGGTTATAAAATGTATGAATTGGGTATATTTTTATTACTTCCTTCATTAGTATATTAATAGTTTTATAATCTGTTGATAGTAATTATTTTTTATTAAAAATTTTAATCTGATAAATATAGTAATTAAGATGACGCCACACCCGCATCTGTTTTCTACGTTTATCCAACAGTAAATATAGCGAGCGAAATCACCGCTACGTAAAACTTGAATGGTTGGATTTGAGTTAAAATTACAGATTAAACACTTATTATCAAATTTAAAGAAAATTTTCGAGGTTCTCTCGTGGGCTTTTTGTAAAAATTCATTCGACAATAAACTTAATTTAAATATTTAAAAATTTAAAACAGTTATAACTTCATTGTTAGAATTTTACAAGATATTTTACAAAAATCCCACAGGAGAACCTCGAACATTTTCCACTCATTAAATTTGGAAATAAGTGTTTAATCTGTAAGTTTAACACAAGTAAGTTTTACTACAATGTAAGTTCTATATTTCTTGTTTGATAGACGGAAACAACAAATGGTGGTGTGGCGCTCTCTTAAACTTGTTGATTGTTGAGAAATAACAATGGAAACTACTATTTTATCCATCGTTTTTTAATTAGTATATCTATGACTTTTATTTCGATTATACCTATATAATCTATTCTGCTTAAAAATTAGTCACAACTCACTAATAATTTACAAAAAAAAACTAAAGAGTAATGATGTTCACTAAAAGCAATTATGAGTAGAAATCATTCACATAATAGTATGTCTTTGCTGTTTCAAATTATTAATAATAATCATTGTATCGCGGTAATAGTATATTAAATATTAATTGCTGGAAAGTGTATTATTTTAAGAATTGTACAGTAAACCACGTTCAATTAAAGTATAAACGTTTAAAAAATTATAAATATATTCATAATAATTCACTTTATATATAATTTTTACTACCGTTACCGAAATTATTACTTATTATAGATAACTGATTTACTAGCACCTTAGGTACATTTAAAATGTACCTATGTATTATGCATAGTTGTAATCATGTTATCATAATCTTAATCTCTTACATTCTATAATAATAGAAATAATTTTTATATGATATACATGATCAATGATCATCCTGAATAATATCCTCGTGATACACTCAGTCTTGTAAATTATAAACAATAATCAATTTCAAAAGTTCATAACTATTATAAATTGATTAAAAAAAAAAAAAGTTAAGTTAAGTGGGAATGTCGATTGTGGACATTCCTCCTTTGTCCCTTCGGTCCTCGGAGAAATTAGTGGTTTATTATACTTAAGATTTAAATGCAATGATATTACATTAGAAAATAAGTTTCTGAGCGAAACTCAATATATTACAATATGCTATACTGATAATCAATTCCAAAATTTTACCACGTGTGTAAATTACAAATGTAAAATTAAAATAAATTTCGATTTCCTACGATCTAAACTTATTTAGTTATCAAAAAATAAAATAATGAATCCGTAATTTTGCTGATTTTCAAGAACTCTTCTTTAAAATCTTACGAAAATAAAATTGTCAGTCACGATTATCAAAATATTTTGTAAAAATATTAAGTCGTATATGTCTAGACATAGATAAAATTTACAAACCAATAAAATAAAAACTGCAGGAAATATTAAACATTATTGAAAAAAAGCTAAAATTCTATACATAATCAAAAAATCAAGCAATCGTTTTTAAATTTTTTCTTGTATTAAAGTTCACCTAAGTAAATACTCAAAAAATTTTTCAAGACACTATGATTAAAACTCAATTATTATCACGAAATTAAAAAAAAATTTATTTCAGAAACGTTATTTTACCGATTTTCCACCATTTTTTAGTCATTTTTCTTCTCCCAACGAAAATTTTTTGAGAATTTGTAAAAATGAGCTAAATAAAGTACTAGATGCAATTTGCTACCGAAAGCAACCTACTTGTGGAAATCTTACTAACATTTCTACTCGAAAAAGTGTTTTTATACATAAAAAAAAAAATATCTTAATATTCATTTCTACTAAAATTATTCAAATTTTAGAAGCTTATAAAATAAAGTTGCAACTTACGATTTTCAAAATATTTTGTAATAAGATTAAGTAGCATATGATTAGACTTAGATAAAATTTTCAAAGCGATAAATAAAAAATTTCCGGAAATATTAAACATTTTTGGAAAAAAGTTCAAAATTCTATACTTGGCCAAATAATCAACCGATTCTTTCTGAAATTGTACCACACTTGTATATTACCTATGTTAATATTTAAAAAAAATTTCAAGTCTCTAAAATCAAAACTCAATTAGTTATCACGAAATTAAAAAATTTAAAATAATGCAACCGATATTTTGCCACTTCACCGCATAAAATGTTAAATCATGCTAATAATTGTAATTATTCGCGGTAGATAATGAAGAGTCACTCTTCGCGATTAAGCAACTCTCCATGAATTGTATTATTTTTGCGTACTCGCGGTTGTTTCGTTTTCCCGCAAAACAAATTATTATATTATTTACTTCATACTCATATTAGATATTTCTATTTTCCGTTCCATTTGGTAGTGGCGTCTATAGTATAGATATAGTTATAGTATGCTTGATGAATTATCCGAAATTGATACGCCAGATAATAATATAGACTATAACTTATAAGTAAGCATAAATATATTATAATATTATAGTATAATATTTTGTATTTTTTTGTAAACTGGAACTGTAATAACACATATATATATCATATTTTTATAGAAAAGTGTATTATATGCGTATATTATTATGTACTATAATTTCGTGTCATTGTGTCGTTAGAATTCTTTTTGGAAATCAGGTACTTAAAGTATTACGACAAAATAGAAATCCGTCGACTTCACAAAACTTAATTGGATTTGGAATATTTTTTTTTTTTGGTTCTCATCGCTATACTTTGCTACGTTGCTATATAGTATTATTGCTCATGTTATATTATACTATTATGATAGTGAGTGACTGAGCGATGAATAATAATTAATGTAGAAATTGACGAATGGCGACGAGAAATATTGTTGTAGCAGCATTCATATACTAATACAAGTTGATTATGGTCCCTACTTAAGTAATATGCTGCTTATTAACCGTTTATAACACGAATTCCTGATAATCCTATATATTATATATTAATCGTATCCTAGTCGACAGTCATAATCCTTATATATATATATATTATTTTCATATACAAAATATTATAAAAAATACGACCAGTTTTGCAGGCGATGTAGACCTACGGGCATTGCAGGTATAACGTCGCGTATACGGTTACACTTTTTTTCATATTTTCCATGGGTCTATATTTTTTTCTTCCTCTTACACCTGTTTGCTGTTCGAGATACTACTTTCGACTAGGGGTCATACGACTATGCGAGTTCTTTATATGTTTTTTGAAGGCAGCTGTAGTTGTGGCTATCAAGCAGACCAGTTTTATACTAAATAATCTGCTTCTGCGATTTGATACAAAAGGGGCAAAAAAAGCCACTATCAACAGCTTTCACTCGTATCATTATTTTGTTTTTCATTGACCACAACAACAAGCATATATAACGTTATTAATATAATATTTTAAAATACTAATATATTATTATATATTCCCTTGTGTAGTTTTACGCCAAATAAAATATTTCATTCCACCAGACCGGTTCGGTTAGATGATAATTGAGTGAAAATACTCATCACTTTCACCCCGAGTCCCGACAGCCAATTTGTGCAATATGATATGACGTATATATAAAAGTCCACAATATAAAATAACGTTAAACGTGTCCACGCATATTATAATAATTGACCGTGAATTATATAAATACTCGTACGTATATTGTCGTTATCGGTATAATAGAATGGACGGTGGTTAAAATATTCGCAAAATTGTCAATAACTTACAAATAAACAAATAAAATAACGATTCTTTTACAGTGTGTAATAATAAAAACAATTTACCTACATAATTTTTATAATATTATAAGATGTATATATATTGATATGCACATATCATTATAATATATATCTGTTTCTTATAATATATTATAATTTATGATTATTTTTTTATTTATTTAATATTTAACCGCCAAAATTTGTTTTTAAACTTTTCATCCGCATTTTAAAGTATAGATTAAGTACTTACGTACACAAATCTCTTCTCCCCTTTTTGCACCTATAAATTACTACTATTAATACGGTTTACTAGTATATATTATAGTATAATACCACAGAATATATACTACTATAGTATTTATAATCAATGGTACGTGTATATGACAATTCATTCTGTATTATCAAATGTCACGTATTGGTCGATCGATATAATCAAATGTGGGCATCATTACTTAGAGAAACTTACAGAAATATATGTTCAAATGGTTATTTGCTACACTACGTATTTAAAATATACAATACCACTCTGACCGGTTTTTATTCTTAATATGTATACGTACTTATATTAAATAATACGATATATATTTTTCTATAATTAATTAAATACCATACTTCACTTAGTTAATTAATAAAAATAATATTATATAGGTTAGGTTTAATAAGTTCATCGTTATAATAATATGTATGTCAATAATATGTATGTTCACTAAACTGTTGTATTATACTCGTAGGACGATATATTATAATATGACGTTTGTATATTTGAATATAATTTAATGTATTTCCCACTATACAATGAAAGAGGACATTTTCTCAAATAGAACACGTACAATTTATATTTTTAAACATTATTCATCCATGTTTATTTTGTAAACTTTTCCGAAAACTTTTATATCAAAATAAAAGGAAACATTAACATTATACAAAGTTTGGTTATTATTTCTACCCTTAAATGTCGTTTTCTGTGGCGTAATGATGACGAATTGAAAAAAAGAAAGAATTTTATTTTTATATCTATTATGATTATGTAAAATGTAAATGGTTAAAACGTTTCCCATATATAGCTATTTCCTATTAATTAATTTTAATAATAATTTAGTTTAGTGATGTTGTTTTTTTAAATGTTACTATTATATAATCATATTTTTTGGTTGTATCTATCATGTCGACAAATTAGAAAATGTGAATATGAAAATGTAGTACTACCTACCTGTAGAGTATAGATATATAAAAAACATATTGGCTGGTAAGCGAGGTTATCATCGTGTCAAACTAATTATAACTTATTTGAATTTCACTTTTTGTGTTTTAGTGTTTATATTATATTTTGACCTATGTGTTTATAGTTTATACCATATTATATTAATATCGTAATTAGATATTAAGTTACTATTTACTTTTATTAAGATCGTATGGATAATTTAAAAAGATAACCAACTTAAGTATGACTCATAGTACACAATATTATAATTAAAAATATAATAGTTTATAGTTATATCCGATATCTAAATAATCATAGTATGTAATATTGTATACCTAATGTTTGTGTACTTAGTCTATATAAAAATCATAAAATAGGTACCCAATATTTTTTTTAAAAGTTTAATTAATAAAATATAAAAGTAAAATTTTAAAATGTATTATATACTTTACCAAATTATCACTGTTGGTATCAATCGGCGTTTTAAGTACTACTGTGTCGTTACCCTTTAATTAAAATAGGAAATAATTATAATTAAATATAATATAATTTTTACACAAGGATTGAAAGAAGAAATCATAAACGAAAATGATTGCAAACCTCTTTTGTTATCAAATATTATGTATACAAGTATTACCTATATTACTATTTGAATATTTTAATTTTAATTTTATAGTTATTACATATATAATTTTAAAAAATGTATATTATTAGGTATTAGCTTAAATTTTAAAGATATATGTATAAACTATTACTATTTTATTTTATAAAAAAATTCCTAATGACTTATTTTATTAATTTTTTCTTTTTTGTCTCATTGCATGCAAGCAATGTTGCAACTGGGTGAAGGGGTTACAACCTCTTAGTGAGGTTTCAGAGTTACAATCCCTCCAGAAATCTTTACTCTATTTTTTCATTGCATCTCAAAAATGGTGAAATAGGTAATACTGCAATAAGTACCTAGTTCTTTAAGCAAATTTTTACAAACTGAAAAGTTAAAATCAGCTCAAAAATTTGCTGATATTTCTCAGATTACTATAAACAAATCTGTGAAAATATTGATGCTGAGTTTCGTGATATATTTTAAAAAGTTATATAAGTATAGTTGTTAGTTCGAAATTAATATTTATTTTCCAGTAATGGTATTTAATGAAATGATGAAAAAATCAAAAAGATAAAAATATTTATAATATTATAATTTGTTTAAAATATTTAGCACATTTTTGTATGTATTTAAGTGCATATATATTTAATAAATATTAAATTGTAACTACCCAAAAATATTTCTTTGTTGCGTCACTGCGTGCATGTATTTTAATGGAAATGGGAAAAAGAAAACTATATTGAGAATGTACCTAATTTTACCTAATTTTAATCCTTAATTTAACAAATAACAATATCAAACGTAACTTTTTGTATTGTCGTTCGATAACAGGTGATATAAATATTATGTTTTCATAATTTATTCATCGTATTACAATGGAGAGGAAATATCTGCATATGTTGCTGTAATATATATCGTCTATTGAAACGGAAATACAGCATAACTACAGCTATTCAGAAGTTAAATGTTGACGTTTACGTTAAACTTAGAATGTAAACACTTATTATAATAATTAAAGAGAAAGACATTTTTGATGTACTCGCGTAGTATTTTTGTAAAATATTATCCGACAACAATGAAGTAAATTTTATAATTAATGTATAAACTAAATATAAATGTATAAGTTTAACCTTAATGCCAACAATCAATTTCTACTTATAGTTGAGACTTTATTATTTATACCGTTAGATAAAAAATACGCCTCCTCTTGACAACAATATATATTTTTCAGGTGATTGCATGCGAACAACAAAGAGATTCATCTTACGACAGCCGATGCGATGTCTGGTCATTGGGCATAACAGCCATTGAATTAGCTACTGGTGATCCTCCACTCAGCGGACTGCATCCGATGAGGGCTTTGTTTCAAATACCGCGGGAACCACCACCCGTCTTGCCGCTTTCGGTTCGACCGGATGCGCCAAAGCTCACTCATTTTGTTGGCAGATGTCTAATCAAAGATTTCGAACAACGACCAACAACCGCTATACTTATACATGACCCTTTCATCGTTCATGGGTCAAAGTGTATTCATAGGGTATGTATCTTACAGTTACCTCAGGGTTTGTCCTTTTTATCCCACTTGGTTTAATACTTTTTAAGCTGCTTTTCATTTATCTAACTTTTATTATTCATCTCTAGATTCACATTTCCATTATCTCTAACTTTCTCTTGTTTTATCCATTGATGGAACCATATTTCTTGGCAATATAAAATTGCGTATATTAATACCTAATACAAACTTCAAGTATATCTAGATCTAGAATAAGTTATGTCATATTTGCAATTTGAATCAAAATTGAATGAGCTTATTTAATTAAAATGTTATAAATGGTGCCTTACTCTATAATACAAAATCCATCTATTTTTAAACGTTTAAATATTTTTTCATATTCTCTTGTCTTTGATCTGTTAAATACAAACTTAGTATTTATGATTCATTGACAGCAACTTAACATTTGTAAGATTTTTGCTGCACAACTTTATATAATATGAAGTAATTTGGATAGGTAGGTAGTAGATATAGGTGAGTACTTGTATTATAATTTATAATATTATTATTATCATATACATTATTATTATTATTAGTTTATGTATATACATTTCGTTTTATTATTACACTTATATTATTGACTAATGAGTATTCCATAATATTATGTTTTATTGATTAATAAAACGCCTACAGGTACGAGAAGAACTTCGAGCTGAAATACGATACCAAAGAGAAGTTAGTGGTAGAATACAAAAACATCCTGATGTGACTACTAAACATGGTAAACTCAAAAGTAAACGGAAAAATCCACCAACTACGATTTATGTTGACGACTTAGCTGCACTAGATAGTTTATCTGAAGTATATAATATCAATATCATAGATAATTTAGTTTATTAATTATATTAATCACAATATTTATAAAGGATTTTTTTTTATTTCTGTGTACAGGAAAGAATAGTCAACCAACTGAAAAAAAGATATGAGATGAATTTGATTTATACTTATATTGGTGATATTTTGTTGGCCATAAATCCATTTACACCGCTTCCATTGTATACATCAGCAGTGAGTCTTACTAAATAATTGTCTCCATAGTTGAACACATATTATTATTTATTGAATTTGCTGTTTTAATTAAGCAAATTAAAATTTTTTGAATTTTGTGACATTGTTCCATAGGAACAAATAAAATATTGTAATCAAATGAGAGCAGCTTATCCACCACATATATTTGCCATTGCTGATTCAGCGTATCAATTTATGCTTCATGAAAAAGCCAACCAGTCAATAGTGATCAGTGGTGAGAGTGGTGCTGGCAAAACAGAATCTGGTAATCTGTTACTAAAGCAACTCGTATACCTTGGCAAGGTGAGTTATGAATACAGTACTATAGTTTGTTGATAACAGTAGCTGTTAAGTCTGTATAGTTACATATTATTTGTATTGTGTCTTATTTTTTTATTTTGAGTTGTTAATTTTTAATTGTAGAAAATAGGAGAGGAAATTAATAATACATCTCTGGGTACCTTAAAAAAAACGTGTTTTTATCCCTTTATATATTAAAACAAAATAAACACATAATTTCCGTCTGATAACAGCAGAAAAACATGACATCGGCAAATCATTGTATACCTTTGTTTTTTAAACTGTAATATATTCGACAACAAGAAAGATACAAAAAAAAAAATCTAGAAACGTTAGAAAAATCTTCATATAATATAATATCAAAATTAATTTTTATACAATTTCTTTATAATGTAGAATATATATATAATATAATATATAGAAAATATCCATTGTTAAATATAGCATGTGGGTAGTCATTTTTTAAAAAATTTTTAATTATATATGTATAGGCACCAAACAGAAATTTGGAGCAGCGAATACTCCAAATGAACCCAATAATGGAAGCATTTGGAAATGCAAGAACTGGAATCAACAACAATTCGTCAAGATTTGGGAAATTTTTAGAATTGAGTATGACTAAAAGTGGCCAATTAACTGGAGCCAGAGTATCCGTTTATTTACTAGAACAGTCTAGAGTCATTCAACAAGCAAAGTAAATATTCAATTTGGATTGATAGTAAATAATAACTACCTAGTTGTCCCAATTCTAGGGGGTTTGATTTTTTTATTAATATTCTAGCTTCCCCATCTAATTTATAAGTTGTTAACATATTCAAGAGATGTAAATATTTATTACACTTTTGCTTTTTTTATTATTTTTTTTGCCGACTTAAACACTATAGTCTGTAATTAATATAGATATCACTGTAGGATATATGTGTATTACTAATATATTTATTTATTTTCTTTAGTGGTGAGAGTAATTTCCATGCATTTTATTATATTTATGATGGATTGGAACATGATAAAAGACTCAAAGAATTCCATTTGGATCGTGAAATACGACAAATGCATAGTTATCTTCCATCAGATCGCCAGGATAGTAAAACAAAACAAGTAAGAATTTATTTTATCATTATTTAATCAAAAAGCATTGTATTATATTTGTGTGTTTTTTTTTTTAGAATAATGTGGATAAATTTTCTCAGCTAAAAAATGCTTTTGAACAAGTTGGTTTTAAAGACGAAGAAGTTAATTCTATATACTGCATATTAGCAGCAATACTACATTTAGGTGATATAGAATTTGGAGAAATCATGACTGATAATAATACCGACAACAAGAGTACCGTCATTGATTTAACACCAATTCACAGAAGTAGTGATTTTTCATGATTTTTCTTTGATAATAATAATAATAATTATATTTAAATTTTCTTTTAGCATCATGTTTGTTAGATATTCAAAGTTCAGATTTATTAGAATGTTTGAGTGTTAATAGTGTAGTAACAAGAGGTGAAATTATTCAAAGAAATAATTCTATATCGGAAGCTATAGCCACTAGAGATGCTATTGCACGAGCTCTATACAGCCGTTTATTTGATTGGTTGGTTAACTCTATCAATAGCTTATTATCTTTTCATAATATCAGGTAATACAATTTGTTTAAATATAATATTAACATTAAATATTACATTTTTTTATTAATTTTAGAGGACAATACAATGTGATTGGAATACTAGATATTTTCGGTTTTGAAAATTTCATATTTAATTCCTTTGAACAACTATGCATAAATATTGCTAATGAACAACTTCAATATTTTTTCAACCAACATGTTTTTGCATTGGAACAAGCTGTAAGTTATAATAATAAAAGTTATCGTCAACCCAATAAAAACTATTTATATACCTTACTACTTATTAGGAATATGAGTCTGAAGGAGTTCCTGTTCAACATGTTGGCTTTAGTGACAACAGGCCTGTATTAGATATGCTCGTAAATAGGCCAATGGGACTTTTAGCATTACTTGATGAGGAAAGTCGTTTTCCCAGAGCAACAGATCGATCACTTGTCGGTAAGTTATAATTTAGAAATTATATTATTACAGATTTTTTAATCTTTATATATTTTTATTGTTTTATAGAAAAGTTTCATTGTAACATTAAATGTAGTTACTATGTACGACCAAAATCAAATGCCTTACAATTTGAAGTAAAGCATTTTGCAGGTAATGTAACATACCAAGCTTCAGGCATGCTTGAAAAGAATAGGCACTTATTAGCTATAGAAGCTATTCAGGTTTTAAGAAAATCCAGTAACAAAACTGTTCGAGCATTATTTCAATGTCCAGTAACAAAAACTGGCAATCTTTACTCCCAAGTAATAATATTACTTTTTCCTATAATTTGTCATCAATAGTAATATTATAAATAATATATTTCATTCCAGGATTCAAGTACAGGATTAGTTGGACTTGCGTCACAATCTCGAGGACAACAGACAGCAGCAACTTACTTTAGACATTCATTAGCAGAACTATTACATCGAATGGGCTGTAATAATTCTGGTGTGAGTCTACCTAGGTTTGTTCGTTGCATTAAGCCAAATGATCAACGACAACCAAAACAGTTTGATCCTCTTAAAATTGTTGCTCAGTTACGATGTAGTGGAGTTATGGAAACTATAAGAATTCGAAGAAATGGTTACTCTCATAGACTTCTATTTAAAGATTTTATTAGCAGGTATAATATAATATTAGACTAATACACTTTGTCACTATAGATAAAAATTTCTGTCTAAGCAACCAAATTTGTTTTAACTTTCTTCCATGTACTATGTAGTACGTATTTTTTATACGTCAATTTGTATAATGGTGCAATTTTTTTAATCATTAAAAAATATGAAAAACCACTCTACATATTTTTAACAATTGTGATTTTCGTTATTTAATTATAAATTATAATTTAGAAAATAATAATGGTACAAAAGTTTATTGTTTAATATTAAAACTATACTATATTTAGAGAAATTAATTATTTATCTTTTCCATCATTTTGTACTTTATATATTTATTTTGATTTTCTTTCTAAAAATAAATAATAAATAATTTACAAGTATGTGTAATTAATAATTATTAATTAGTTATTACTAATATTAATAAATTACAAAGTAAGTTGTTTCAGATTGAATTTAAAGTACCTGTATGGCTGTATATCATAACTTTATACAATTATTTTAACTTTATGAATTAACCTTTTGTTTGTATTTTATTTATAGGTACTCAATTTTAGGATTCCGTTTGTATGAGAAAATTCCACCTACCAGAGATAATTGTAGACATTTGTTGGTTAAGTTAAAATTGGATGGTTGGGCAATTGGAAAAACCAAAGTATTTTTAAAGTATTATCATATTGAACATTTAACAAAATTACATGAAAAACAAGTAAGAAATAATTATGACATGTTTTATCTAAAATTATGGTAAATTTATTTTATTTGATATTATGTTTTTGTGTTTAGTTACGTTACATAATAGTTGTGCAGAGTTGTATTCGGCGATGGTTAGCAATAAAACATTACAAAGAAACTTTATTAGCTAAACAAATGTCATGGGGAGCCTTAACATTACAAAAACATGCTAGAGGATGGCTTGCAAGACAAAAGAAAAAAAAGTCGAAAGGAGAAATTCCTGTTGGAGAAGTAGCTCCAATATACAGACAAGAATTGAAAGAAAACGACATTCCCATTAAAAATCAAAATAAAGTAAATCCCATTATTGTAGCAGAGAATAAAAAGACCTATATTCAAGTGAGTAGTTGTAAATATAACAGAGTTATGATATTAATAAAATTGTGTTTTGTAGCAAAATGGTGTAAAGGTGTTGCCATGTAAAATTCAACAGAAAACTGAAAGAGAAAAGCATTTAGTTGAATTTGCAAATAATGTAAGTACTTTATTTTAAATGTATTAGTGTTATTATGCATTAATCATTATATTATATAATAATATAATATGTGGTGAATAATAAAAGGTTCATGATCGCAACAAAGAATTCTACAAAGTCATTAAGAAATCAAATATTTCTGTTTGTTTGAAAAATTTGAAAGACATTAAAACAACAGGTCAGGTACGCAATTGTACAATTTGATAACTCCATTAGTGATGCATGTATTATGCGCTCAATTAGAAAAGTAGACCCTTTAGTTGGATCAGATTATAGGTATATCAGAGTAGTTTTTTGTATTTTTATGTCAACTAATCTAATTATGAAACTAATTTTTCCAAAAACAAATAAATTTAAATAAATGTGTTTCATGTGATATTATAAGTGATGAAACAATTATAATGTGCATAAATAATATTAAAAATTATTTATTATTTTTGTTAATTGATTATTTATATTTGAGGACAATTTATTTTTATCAAAAACTATAAGTTGAATGGATTTAAATATCTAAAAAAAGTCTAAACATAATTTCATATAGTATGGACAATTATACAATTATATAAATATTGATAAAGCATGATTCTGTAATGGTTTTTATTTGTTTAACTTTGAAATTGTACCTATCCTAGCTTTGAGAAATATTTTTAATAATATTTATTTACTTAGAATTAATATTGTTATTTTATATTTATAATTAAATAAAAATAAATTCAATAATTGTATGAGGACCATGATTTGTTGTTTTTCATAGCATGATCATTATGACTATGTATATACACTGTGTTAATACAACTGTAATTAATTATATTTTGGAATGTTTGTGGAATATTTCACGTCTATAAAGATTGTAAAAAAAATCAAAAGAAAAAAGAAAAAAGAATATTTATTAACATTGGCTACTGGAGTAATAGTTAATTTTATAAAAATTGCCAACTAAACATTTTTAATATTTTTAAAAAGAAGTATTTTTTAATATATCATGTAGCTAATACTCGTAATCAAAATGTAATAATAATAAATTATACAAGGTACAGAGCATTACTTTCTTTAATGGCCAAATTTTGAGAACAACATTTTTTATAATGAATGAAATCGAAAACCTATTTTGCATTCTTTAATTTCAGTACTTTTAAGGAACTTGCTGTAGTTATTTAATTTAATATTGCAATAGTGTGATACTCTCATCCCACCCATGTAATTATATATGTCAAATACTAGTAGTATATTAAATACTATATCGAATACTTACAATTTAAAATTTGTATTACTAATATTAATTGTAGTAAACAATAATAAATAAATAAACAACAACATAAAATCAAATTGGGATTTAATTCGTTCAATTTGTTTACCATTATATATTCATGTGTAATACTTAAAGACATTAATTGTGTTTTTTTTACAATTGTGTATATTTCAGAAGATTTTCTTACCCTTTTATCATCTGATTGGATATTTACTTAGCATTATATTTTATTTCACCATGCAATTTTATACAACATAACAAAACAAATAATTTATTGTTTTATTTTACAGAAAGGTTTAGTGCACAATGCCATTAAAAAACTTGTAACCGAAAATTATTGCAAATTTGAATCAGAAAATAAGTATGATATGATATATAATTTATATTACATAATATAAACATTATAATTAGTTTCTCATACTAATGTTGTGTTATATTTATCTTAGATTAAACGCAATTAATTCAAAAACGAATAATAATCAACCTATAAATAAACCAAAATGGGTCTCTCCATTAAGGTCAGTTTGCCACATATAGTAACTAAGAATAAGAATATAAATTAAATGTATTATATAAATATAATTATAATTATTCATTCATTATCTATACAGATTAACACCACCAGATATCAATAGACTTCCTGAAGGGTTTGACTTTAGACAACTATTAAGACCAACTCAGCATGCACCAACTGAATCATTACGTAAAAGGCTAGTACAAAGATCAAGACCTGCATCTGCTAATGCCCAAGGATAACATTTACAAAATTTACATTGTTAATGATATTTAGTATTTTTGTAATTGTTAAATTTATTAATAGTTTATGTTTTTATATTAAAAGTAAATTAATTTAAGTTTTTCTAGTCCAAATGTGGATGAAAACAATTATTATATTTTTTTATCCTATAGACAAAAATTAAAAAATATATATTTATAGTTCCTGTTAAGTCGAATTAATTTAAATTAGAAAATCAACATATTATTTAAGTTATTTTTATAAAAACTATTTAGTATTTACTATTTCATCAATGTTCCTTCGGAGAATTAATATTTCTTAAATTCTTAAAAGGACTCATTTATAATATATATATATCACTTATTAACTTTGCAAAACATATACTTGTGTTTTATATTATCTATTATTTATGCATTCCTCGTGACCAATGTTATAATATTATATATGATAATTTTTGATTATATTCTCAGTACATTATGCAGTATTGAAGTGTTGTTATTAAATATAACAATTTAATTTTTTGTCAAGTATGTACAATCTGAATGTTTTTAATGTTTAATATTATTATATAATTAATAATTATAATTACAAATATATTTTTTTATGTAAACTTTACATATTAAACATGTGTAATTAATGTGATATTGTTAAATTTAATTACATTGTTTATTTTCTTGATGGTAGTTTATTGTATATTTTATTTTAGTAGATATTAAATAGCAGATTACTATAGTTTTTACCTTTACAGATTACAAAAAAAAAATGTTGGCAGATTAGCCTTGAAAATTTTTTATTCTAATCTAAAATATTGGATATTATATGTAAAACAATCTTTTGTTCAAGAGACAAATACTCCCAACAATTGTAACAAGTAGACAAATAGTCCCAATATTCAGTGGCATATTTACAATTTCTTTCTATAGTTATGAACTTTGTACGAAGGGATTTTTCTTATTTTTTCTTTACATTTAACGCAATTTTGGTGATAATGATTAAATGAAATTCATTAAATTAAAGTATTACATTACAAAACAATATTTTTTCGAGAGGTTTCCAAGCCAGTACATTTAATACTTCTTATATATCTAAATAAATATGTCTATTGATGCTTAACACTGCTAAACTATTTAGTTTAATCTATATTTTAAAAAATCATAGGTATATATTTTAATATACCTACTACTACTACATAATATTATGTAAATACTAATATTACCCGCAAAATACCAAAACCCCGAAGGACCAGCTATGACATATAATAATGTCATAACACAACCACACATTTTATGAAAATATTTAAATAATATTCAGATAATCTGTACACAATTAATTTCAGTTGATACTAAGAAAATACGTAGAAACACAATCAACAATTAATAATAATATTTTTAATAGTTTCATAAAAAAATAAGGACAACTATGGCAAAGCAACTTTATGATGTCTAATTAAGTCTTAACAAAAACAAGGAAAAAATATAACTTTTTCTAACCTATTCATGGTAGTATAGTGTCACATACAATGAAGCAAATACAAATTAGTAATTAATTAACATAATAATCATAACTTTATAACAATCAGACAATGTTTTTTATTAACCTGAACAAATTCAATTTAATCATTTTTAAACTTGAAAATGTACGTTCGATGCAAGATTTGGAAATTGGAAGTATTGCTCAGTGATTTAAATAAAAAATGGATATAAATATATAATATATTCCTATTTTATTTTTTAGAGTTATCAACCCTAAGGTTGATTCTGCAGTTTTCTATAATCTCTCTATTCATCTCTGTTACCAGCTAATCTCTTTAATTCCTTATAGTTTGTTAGACCAACATCGGAAATCATCTTTTTGATGTAAGATGTTCTTGGTCGTCCTGTATCTCTTTTACCATATTTTTCCTTTTATTATAACATACAAAAGCTCTTCTTCGTGTCTTAAAACATAACCAATCATATTTCATCTTCTTTCTTTTCATATTCTTATTACACTTTAGTAATCCGTCAAGGTCAAATACTGTTTTAAAATATTGTCTTTTTTAATGTTTCTAATTATTACTTAACATTTCAAATTCGATCAATGACAAATGTTTATTAATTTCATAAGTATAAAATTCAACAAATTTATTGAATTCTATTATATTTTAATTCTTGAGTTTTTCAGTTACCAAAATTAAATTCAAATCCATTCAAACAATATAATAGTAATAGTTCGAGAAATTAAAATGTGTCTTGAAAATAATTAATTACTTATAAAAAAAAAATTTCTGAGGGATAATTTATCATATATAATATTATTATTAGATTCTAAGCGAAACAAGGAATGCCTTGGTTTTATAATGGTGTGTGCTTTATTATATCTAAAGACACTGTTTCGAGCAGATTACCCACAAATATAAGATATGATTTCGGTAAAAAAATTTAATTGGTTAGATCATTTTTAGAATTTCTCAACATTTTTTCTTTGAGATAAGAAAAACTACAAAAAATGGTTGATAAATAGTAGATTATTTTATTTGAACCCCATTTAGTAATGCACTCTGCTTTCCTATTTTTTTAGATTTATAAATATTATAATCAATATTAATTACAAATCAGAAAAACGTATTTTAAGAGGATAATTCTATATTATTAGTATGGCTTTAATAACGTTTCCTATTGATTTTTAGTGCTATGAAGATAGTTGTGTAAAAATGTATAATGATTGGGTGGGTGAATGTTTGTAACTTGCTTCTAGAAAATTATAAGTTTTCATGCCACTTACATCTCCATTCACAATACGACTCAATCTAAAACTTCACATTCGCTTACACCTGTTTTTATATAACTTAATATATAATATATAAATTATTATAGAATTTAATTGTATCTATTCATCTCTTCTTCAATCTTCCTATCATTCTCAATCATTTCCATTACAACTCTTTTATGAGATAAAATCCATGAACTTCCACTTGGAAGTATATTTCAAGTGTTCAGCTTACACACGAGTTTAAGAGCTTAATATAATTGTTTTGACTTAACAGAATAATTAAAAAATTAATAATTAATTTATTAAAATAAAATTTAAACTAATTAACAAATGTTTAAGTTATGATTTTGGAATCAAAATTTGGTGATCCTGTATAACATTTTATGCAGCCTTTGCTGGGTTTGAAGTCTGCTGATTCATGAGATTCCAATAAAACCCTTGCTTTTTTAACAAACTATTATGGTCACCGACCTATGAACATAAAAATTATATGATAATAACCTAAAATGTGTATTCATAAAGAATAAAATATTATTACAGTAAAAAAGATTATATTTTAAATTATTCTCTCGTTTATAAATAAATCACTTACTTCAACAATTTCTCCTTTATTTAAAACTACAATTATATCTGCATTTTTTACTGTGCTCAACCGATGAGCTATTACTAAAACTGTTTTTCCTTTACATATTGATTCTAATGCTGATTGTACATGCTTCTCAGATTCTGTATCGAGTGCACTACAAAAACAAAATATAATAAATATAAAATATTGTTTGTTGTAAATTTACGGGAAAGCCTTAATTTAATTTGTATATGTAGTAAATATAAATAAATACATATTATTAACAAATTACAATGAATACTTATTTACCAAAAATGAATATTTATTATTTTATGTATTAGTTTATTGAGCAACTTTAAAATTAATTAGAGAAAGTGGGGTTGCAGAATCAATAGTATTAGATAATAAACCGCTAATGAATTACAGTTACTATTATTAAATTATTTTTAATATGTAAAAATATATTAAAACATTAAATTGTTACTATACAATTATACAAGTACAATAATTAAATTAGGATTATTATTTTCAGTGCCGTAGACAGGAAGGGGGGGCACCGAGGGTACGTGCCCACCTGAATTTTTTTTTAATTATAATAAATTATCTATGGTTTACCATAGATGTTAATTTGGTACATAGTTATTTTAAATAATAAATATATAATACAATAGCTAATAGAGTTGTACAGTAAAAAGAAAAAAGTAGTACATGTGTGTTAACATTAAGCAATAAATGATAAGTAGGTACTATGTACCATTCTACCATTACAAAAACTAATGAAAATTAATAAGTGTCCCCCACCAAAAATAATTTTTGGCTACGGTACTGATTAATTTATTATATAGTTTATGAAGAACACAAGATACAAGGTAATAATATTATAGTATACACTAATACACTATGTATTAAATGATTTTATTACGTAACTGAAATCCTATGACCATTAACAATTGCCTAAACTATGTATGATGTTTAACTTGTTACAAGTTACTAGTTTGTTACAAAAAGTTTGTTATTTCCGATATTTACCAGTATATTGTAAACGACTAAGGTCCAAATAAATATTCTCATATTACACGTTATATAACGTTAATATTCTCTAAAAAAACTTTATTCTAAAAGCATTGATACTATTCTATAATCAATGCTAAAAGATATAACACAAAAAAATATAAATATTTGGTTTCAAATGGTACTTTCATTAAAGTATTATTTGAAATATTAATTTAGTTTAAAAGTAAAACACTCAAATAACAGTATAAAGTATATATTTATATTCTATAAACCTTTTAGCATGGCAACTTAATAGTACAATTATTGCGTGTTTTTTTATTAATTTTTTTATGAAAATTATAAAAAAAAAAATATGGTAAATAATTCAAAATAAAATTGTTTTCAGATACCTTAATATCAAAATTATTTATAAATTTGTATGTTTTTCTCAGTTTACAAAATATTTCAAAATAGCTAATTAAACTAATGTTCCCTAATCCATGTAATATTCTCAAATACGCAAAAAAAACTTTTACCTGTGAACACTGTGTTGAATGAATCATACATATTTTTACCCTCATATAACTGCATAATATAATCAATAATAATATGTAAAAACATATAAATCTAAGACTAGACTAGACATGGCACAAGAATTTAAGCTCATCACAAAATTCAAATTTATATTAAAGATAAATCACTAGCAATATGTCATAAGGTACCCTAAATTTGGGGGTTAAAATTTAGTGATACAGTATAATAGTTAACTGTACAAAATATAATATTTTAGCTAAATTTATAATTAGTAGTAAATAGTAGAACCTTGTAGCTTCATCTAATATAAGTATAGATGGGTTTTTTAAAATTGCTCTTGCAATAGCAATTCTTTGTTTTTGTCCACCTGAAACTGTTATACCACGTTCTCCAACTATTGTATTGTAGCCATCAGGGAAAGAGCTAATAAAAGAATCAGCATTGGCTAATTTTGCAGCTTCAACTACCTACAATTTTATCAAATTAAATTTTAAATTTTGAACTATAAATTTATTAAATAAATTCTGTACTTCATTGTCTGTTGCTTCTAGCTTTCCATAGCGTATATTTTCTAAAATAGACATGGCAAACAATATTGGTTCTTGGTTGATTATACCAATTAATCTCTTACGTAACCAAGTTTGATCAATATTTTTAATATCCTCTCCATTTATTATTATACTACCTGAATTCGCATCATAAAATCTGTATAATCAATAGTAATTATTTATTAATGATATTTCATTAAACCATAAGCTTAAATAAAATATTTACCTCATGAGAAGAGAAGCAATAGTAGATTTACCATTACCAGAAGATCCAACAATAGCAACTACTTTACCAGAAGGAAGCGTTAGATTGAAATTATTTAATATGATCTATTAGTAATAAATAAAACATCATTAGTATATATATTTTGCATCTGCATATTGTCTGCAAAAATATTCTTACTTGTTCAGGTCTGGTTGGATAAGAAAATGTAATATCTTTGAATACAATTTCTGATTTAAAAGAATTAAGTGGAATTTTAATACCACCATTAATCAAAGTTTTAGGATTTTTATTGATATACTGCATAAATATAGATAACAAAATTTTAATTTTAGAAAAATAAATAAATAGAAACAATATAAATATAACTTTAAGAAATTATTTGTACATAATTAGTTAATAAAAGTGATTAATAAATTGTTTTTATAATTTTAAAAATGAACATTGTTGTTTATTTCATCAATTGAAATTAGTTTTAAATTAAATTACAAATATAAATACTAAGTATATATTTTATATATACAGATAGGTATCTATAGTTTACTTCAAATATTCTGGACCCTGCAGCTATACCTTTGACATAATGACCAAATAATAATGAAAACTGTCCCAAAGAATGTTGAAGCATTTGGGTGACCATTAGAAAAGACATAAGCTGTCCAGGATCAAGATTTCTGGTTGTCATTAATTGTCCACCAAGAAATATTGTCCCCAACACAATTCCATTAAGAAATATATTACTACCAGCCTGAAATTATAACAAATATTACACTTGTAAAAAGATTTTAAATTAAAGACATTATACATACTTGAAACAGTCCTATACCATAACCTAATTTCTTATGTAATAATCCATTGTTTTCAATTTCATCTAGAAACCGGATGCATTCTGCAGATTCTGATGCAAATGCACGGACAGTTCGTATATTTCCGACCACTTCTTCAGCAATTATAGTGGATTTTGTCCCCTAATAATATTTATATATAAATAATAGTTTAATAAAAAAACATAAATTATATATTTAATACTTATATCAATACTATACTTGTTCTTGTGCCTGTTTGCTAAGTTTCCTCAAAATGGATCCAAAAAATGTCCCTATAACAATAATTGTTGGCAAAACAATGGCTACCGCTGCAGTCATTTCTGGAGATGTATTATATAGTGCATACACGCCGCCAATTAACTAAATTTAAATATAAATTAAAATCCAAAATTATATTTATTTAAATAATAACAAATATATATGTAAACAAAATATATAAAAGTTAATAAAACATTTAAAAATATAATAACTTAACCTAACCTAACTTACATACTTGTGTAACATTCTTAAGGCCTTGAACTATTATAAGCTTGAAAGAACTTTTAAATTCTTGTACATCTGTTGTTAACCTGTAAAAAAAATCTTAAAATACTAATAAATAAATAATGTTAAACATTTATTATTTTTATTAGAAATAATTTAAATGTTAAATTACATAATATGTAATATATTAAATATACAAATAAAGCTAACATAACATAAAGTTAAGAAGTTATTTAATTTATTATATTTACTTTACCGATTTCTTATTCTCGTTGTTTAGCTTCTTTATTCTCTTAATTAGCTACTGATCTGCCCAGTATATAATAATATATGTTATGGTAAATAATGACAACTCGGTAAATAGAATATTTTACTAGATAATAGATATTATTATAAACTACCCAATTTAATGTTACAGATCGATAATATCCATCAATTACCCAATAAAACAGATAGTGTAAATTATTATTATGTTTTAGAGAATTTGTCAACAATAGTTGGAGCTCTTGGATATTACTGTCAGTTTAACTTAAGAATTAGTCAATCTCCTTATGAGGACCTATGAGACCTAACTCTGTTAAGTAATAGTTAATTAAGCATCTTTTAACAAAATACCTAATTTAAATTTAGAAGATGTTGAGGCATTATTCAAACAAAATGAAATCAATCCGATGACAAAGATATACTAGAATTAAAAGAAGACAACATTAAAAATCTGATAACTTTATTATACTTTTAATTATTAAATAATCAGAGTTTCGGACTTATTGCATTTGCAATTGCAATTTTTTTTTAATGCCTGTAGAAATTTTGGGTAAGAAGACAATTCATATCACTTACGTATATAATTATGCATAAATATAATAGTTGTATAGATAATATTTAGCACAATTAATAAATAATTTTAACACACTCGACATTTGTAAATCTAATAAAATTAATTAATTTTTGTACAATTTAGTATTTGTCCAATGAACTATGGGAGTTAATAACAAGTTTGAGTAATTACAGTTAAATTACTAATTGTAAATAATGTTTACTATTGTGTTTGGACACTTTCAAAAATAACTATATACTTATGAAAATAGTTTAAAAATACAGATTTTCATCAATGACTGGTCAAGTTAGGAGGAAATAAGGTAGTATGTAGGAAGTAAATACCCTAAATGTTAATACTTACCGTATCATATAGATATTATATATTATAAATTAACATTATATTTAATAAAAATCCTAATTTATTGTTCATTTATACGTTATAAATTGAAATACATAATTTTTAACTTACCTTTGAAGAATATCTCCAGTACGAGTTTTATCAAAAAATTCTAATTCTTGTTGGAGTATAGATGAAAAAAGATTATATCTCATACGTATAGCAACATTTTCACCTATTTTTGACAACATACTTATGCATATAAATGTAGATAAACCCTATATAAAAAAAAAGACCATAGATAATTAAAATAAAATATATTATAGATATTACAATGTTACCTGTGTTATGTAGAGTGTTAACAATTTTGATAACGGTTTAGCAAGTTTTTCAAAATCAAATGGGACTTCATCACGAGCAAATTGAAGTATAGTATTTATAACATGTTGTAAGTTGATTGGAATGCTTAAATTACATAATGCAATAACAAATGCTGCCTAAAAATATTTTTAAAAATGTCAGTTTATTAATATGATAATTTAATGTTGATTTTATTGATTATATTGTTAATATACTTACAATAATAGCAGCTAATAAATTAAACAAATCCGGTGACAAATAAGATAATAATTTATTCCAATCAAAATTATTATCTAATGTTTTTTTAACATCACTATATTCACAGTGGACTATATTATTTCTACTAATAAAATATTTAAATCCAATACACCCTGTAGATCCAACAAACATCCATAATGAGTTTAATTTTTGTATTTTAATTGGTGGAATATTTTTACTGCTTTGTGCACTTCTAATAATAGAAGAATAAATTCTGGTTGGTTGTCTATTAATATGAAATAAATAAAATGTGTAATTATTTGTGAAATTATAAAACAATTCAATTAAAACTGTTTTTAATTTTAAAAAGTTTTGTTAAAGAATAATATTAGAATCAATTCTTATTGAACTTAACTAAAACTAAATACAAATAATATGTGATTCATAAATGACTATAAGAGTCTAATTATGAAGCCATAATGGACTAAATTGAATCATAAATTAGTTTACCGATTAATAATAACTAAAATAAAAAGCTGTGCAATCACTGATTCTAAACATTTCTCTTTTGTCCATTGGACCTTTGAGAGATTAATGGTAAAAGAATATTATATTACATTATTATTATTAAGATTTGAAAGCAATAATATTGTATTAGGAAAAACGATTCTCAACAAAGCTCAGTCAGATTTACAATATATTGCAGATAATATTATAATAAATTGATGATTAATATTTTATTACATTTAACAAAATATAATTTATGCTTATATTTGTGCTTTATTAATTTATACTTATATGCAGGGTGTCTCACGGAGTTCTGATAAATGCAATAACTCTGTTTCATTATTTTACAATTTTTTTGAAAAAATATTTCTATACTCCAGCACTACAATAAAATTATAGTACACTAATTTTAAATAAAAATAAAAATTGTATTTTTTAGTTCAAAATAGAAATTTTATAGATTTAAATTTCAGAAAAATATTTAAAATGTTTTCTTTATGTTTTCATTTATTTTTTATATAACTTTGTGATTTTCTGAAGTTTTACCTGTTGCATTAGAAAACTATTAATAACTATACAAAAATGATAAAAAAAAATTGAATAAAAAATTAATTTAGAGAAATAGGGCGAAAAGAGTTAAACCTATTAATAGTTATGATTAAGTTACCACCTTCCTTCAGTGGAGTAAAATATTTTGGGATCGTAAGATTAATAGTCACCAAGATATGTGAATATGAATATTTATTAAAAAATCCATCAATATATGAATGAAATATCTCGATCAAACTTGTGTTTTATTTTAATTATTTAAATTTGATCATATTCTCTACCAAAAGTAAATTACATTAGTGCGGTAATCAAACCACATTTACTATAAAAAAGGAGTTTTCATATATTTAAAAACACAATTTTATAAAATTTTAAACTTGGGGATTTTTAAAAATATTTAAACTCATTAATTGTCAGTATTGTCACAATTTTTTACAAATGTAAGGGAAAGTGTGTTTTAAAACATATATACAATTTTCAACTTAGCGTATTTAAAATCAAAATATTAAAACTTTATAACTTACAACAAAATTATTAAAAGTATCATATTATTTAATTTTATTAAAAATTTCAACTTTTAAAACTTATTAAAAGAAATTGGAATTGTTGATTTATAAAATTTTTTGAAACTAAGTTAAGTAGTAAGTATATATGTATACTTATTACTTATATTAAATTTTTAAACATTAAACCTCAAAATTGTAAATTTTAGATTCTGATCAAAACAAATAATGTATTGGTTTTACAATGATATGTGCATTTTTGTTTATATATATATTTATATGCATGAAGTGATTATCAATGTCCTAAATTGAGACATAAAATTTAATTATCCGTTTCAAAATTAATCCTCATATGCAAAATACTTATGTGAATGCATAATACAAATTTCAAGACCCTACGTTTCGTTATTTTGTTAGTTATCCAAAATAATCAAAATCAATTTCGTCAAAAATATAGTTTCCGTTTTCTATGTCATTTTTTAGTAGTTTTACTCATCACATTAGAAAACAGTTGGAAAATTTGAAAAATGACCTACATAAAGTATTAACTATAAAAATTCTATAGGTACTATAAATAATACCCCATTTATGGTAATCAGACCAATATGTTTGCCAAAAATTGTTTACATACCTAAGGTATAAAAAATAAAAAACACACATCATCTTTGTTCAGAGTTTAAAATATGCAATTGTGTTCAAAAATAATATTTATATAAAAAGGTATGTACATTATTATATAATAATTAATTAAACATCTATTTTCTCAAAATAAACTTTATTTTAGTTTAATGTTTCATAATAATATTTCCATAAATGTTTAAAACTTGTTTTAATAATATTTGTTTTTATAGTTTAAAGTAAATTAAAAAAAATATGTTTATCCTAATTAGTAATATAAAAATATCTATATTTTTTATTTATAATAGTTTTAAACATTTTAATTTACCTATGCATATCAAGAATATTATGAACTATTATGAAATATTTTAATGATTCATTTTGTATTAACCAGGGCATTAATGTTAACATGGTATAAGATACATTTTAGACAAATACAAATAATACAATTAACTAAGATTAACTGTAATAAATGAATACTAATAGTTAGAACAAAAACAAAATTTTAACTTAATTTTACTTACCTAATAATGAACGAACGTATTGGTAACAAATTGATACAAGCCAAACGTAACATGACAATACGAGTAATTAAATAAAGTTATAATTACTCAAATAATATAATTATTGTATTGATTATAATTACCAATGTTATTCAATATTTTTATTGATGGACGATGGATGGAAGTTAAATATTTTATTTTTTCTAATATTAAATAGGTATATCTTATAAAGTTACATGTAACAAGTAATATTTTTACATTATCAGAATTTCACAACGGTGATAACTGATAAGATCACAGATTCATATAACCTGGTATCACGATTAATAGATATATCTGTTAACCGTGTCCCGGCATGGAGATAGAATAATGTATGTTATCTACCTCGATATACCACGGTTTTTTAAGATAATTTTTAAACACATAATTAATTTAAATGTTAAATGAATACATATTATATAAAATACAATTGTAATAGTTTATTCTGTACTGTAACGTATAAATCTTTTAGGATGTCAATTTTATAATTAATAATAAATAAATTTTAAATACATTTTTTTATGTGTATAGTATAATATAAATTATACGTGTTATCAATTCTGGTAATACAGTTTACCGCCAAAATTTTTATTACAATAAGGAATAAACAAAAGTGTAATGTAATCTCTAATATTGGTTATAAATTTTAATACAATTAATAAATAATAATAATAATAATAATACTTTGTAATAACTGTTTTTATTTTAATATTCAACAAGTGGTAATTCTTAATGAACTTTATGAAATCATTTATCATAATTCATAATTCAGGTGATCAACAAAAATGCCGAGAGAAAATATACAATATTCATCAAAGTACGAGGATGAAATTTTTATTTACAGGTATATTATAATTTTTAACAATATGTTTATTATAATGTATTCAATGATGTTCGATTATATAATTTAATGTTATAAATTTAAATTGTTTAATTGGTTTTGTATAGACATGTAATTTTACCACAAGATATGGCTAAACTTGTACCAAAGACACATTTGATGACAGAATCGGAATGGCGAAATCTTGGAATTCAAATGACAACTGGTTGGAAGCATTACATGAGATATGACCCTGGTGCGAATCAATATTACTTTTCTATTTTGAAAATCTGATATAAAAATTTTAATTTTAAATTTTGGTAAATGTTAATTGTTTAAGGTTTTTATTTGTTTATTATCAAATAATTTTTCATGTTTAAAAATATAAAAAAGTGAATTATAAAATTAGGTAATAATATAAAATATAAATTAGTTATTAGTAAATGTGGCATAATACAACCTGATCATATATAATATAATTAAAAGTAGATACCTTCAAATTATATATTTTATTTTAAAATAGTAGTATTTATTCGAATATTTATAGTGGTCATTTAATAGTGATAATTTTGTACTAATTTAAATTAAATCTTAGACATGAGTGTTTGCACAAGTTATTGGCGTACTTGTATACACTGTGCAATAAAAGATAATACAAAAATTTTGAAATTTTATCGAGTTATTATATTAGAGATGCCTCTTGTATTATACGAAAACTTTTCGTTTGTCTCGTTAAATTATAATACATCATTGTTTTATAATTATTTGTATATAATACTCAAAATGTGATTTCAGTTTTCAAGATAACATTTATTAATATTGATTTTATTTATTACTCACATAAGTAGTTTACTCGCGTTAAATTTTTGGAATAGATTGGTTGATTTTGTGACTAAATATAGAGCTTTGAACTTTTTTCCATAAATGTATAATGTTACCTGCAAATTTGGGTTTATTGGTTTGAAAATTGCATAGAAACCTACTCATTTACTACTTAATCTATTAACAAAATATTTTAAAAATCAAAAGTCAATTTTTTTTATAGATCTTCAAACTTATAACATTATTTTAAAACATTTCACATTGATTTTTGATTTTTGTGAGTCTGAAGACACATTTGGGTAGAAATAACTATCCACTTACAACAACTAGTGTATGCTTTTAGTAGAAAATTGCATGTAGTTAGTACTTTATTTTGCTCATTTTTTAAATTTCTCAAAAAATTTTCTACAAGAAAAAAAACTACCAAAATATGATGAAAAACTGCAAAATTCACGATAATTGTAATTTCGAAAAACTCGATATTAAACATTTCATAATAACTACTGCAATTTTGAACGATAGACTTGAAAATTTTATTTAAACTTTTATATTGATTAGGCATATGTTTAAATATAGAACTTTGAAATTTTTCCTAAAAGTTAATTATTTTCACAATGTTCAATAATATAATTAGTAATTTTGTGTTTTAAGGTTTGAAATTTGAATAGAGGCATAATCTATAATTACTTAATCCAGTTTTAAACAATTTTGTAAATCAACAATTTCTTTTTATAAGCTTCTAAAGTTAGAATTTTTTTAGAATTGAATAATATGATACTTTTTAATAAGAATACTTATTATGACTTATATACTTTTTAACAAAAATGAAAACATTAATCATCATACAAATACCTAATATTTATTTTATTTGTTTCAGAGCCCCATATAATACCATATAGAAGACTTAAAGAAATTGTTTCATAATGATAACATAATAATATTTAAAAATGTATAGATTATCGCTTAAATTCATGTTTGGAAAATCATTTAATATTTTGTATATGTATTTTTATTTTATATTAACTGAATTATTATCTATAAATTAAACATATTTATATAAATATCAATCACGTAATTGGAAAAATATTAACAAATACATTAGGTAATATGTGTTTATTTTATTATTAAATACACAAAGGAGTAAATGTCTCTTATGCCCTCCCCTTTGGACATCTATGTATCCTAGCCCAATACTTTTATTATAGTTGTATTCAAAATAAATCTAATCGTTTACTAGTATACCATTCTTCAATTATTATTTATTTTTTTTGTTATTGTAATAAATGTTTTATCATTATACTTCTATATAAAGCCGCAGCTACATTATCACTATTCTGACACGTCTAATCAGGGCTGTATTTAGGGGTGGGGAGTAATGGCCCCGTATTGTCCCAAGTGGCATTTTTTGAAAGGGCGGCAAATTTTTACTAGACCAGTAAATTTCATCTAATATATTTTTTTTATGTAGAATTAATAAGTTATTGTGTTATTAGTCAATATTTAATAACAAAACAATTATTGATTGTTTTAAATTTAATATTTTTTTATATTACTTAAAACTTTGTGTATTGCATAGTTTTATTATGTAGTTATTTCTACTTATATATGAATAGAGATAAGGGTACATTTTTATTTTGTTTGGCTATTTCTATTTTACATAAAATGTAAAATGGTTCGTTTTTTTGAGGAGAGGAGGCAATAGTCTAAATACGGCTTCGTGTCTGACCAGATAGAACTGTGTCTGATGAAATCAAGCACTCGTTATTTAATGAGAAACGACCGTGCTATTCAGACCTTCGGACAAAAATCAAATGTGATTGATTTTCTTCCAACAAACTGACAAAATGTAAAATAAAATAAAGTAAATACCTATAGATACCTTTAGATTTTTCAAACAATTATTTAAATTAATTAGTTATTATATAAATCTCATCAACCCTCGCAAATATGCATGTCTGCCTATTGCTCAACATATAGATATTAATATATTACAAAGTATAATATAATTTAATATATATCAATATTATTATATAATATGTGTATTTTATTATTTGTGAAAAACAAATTATTTATTTATTAACTAAATTAGAAGTAATGAGTCAAATTACTAGATATTAGGTAATAATTATCTTTCAAATATTATTATAATATTTTCCCCTGTATTAAAAAAAAATTAATTTACATTATAATCTTATTAGTTATATTTTTAATATAAAATATTCATCAAAAATTTATTTTGAAGCTGGTTAAATGATAGGTACAAGATTATTGCCAATTCTAGTAAATAGTTAATAGTATTTTTTTTTTATGTACAATTGTACAATGCACCATAGGCAAAAATGTATACCATCAGGTCATTTTTCTTTCATAACGGCCCACAGGCTACAGATAATTTTTATATTCTGAGTGAAGGGAATAATGTACCTGATGGTTTTATAATTATGTGTGCTATTTTTAGCTTGGATAGAGAATTGCATCTACTTGGAATTTAATTTAGTTAATTTTTCGAATTTTTTAAATATTTTTCTTGGAATAAGAATTATCACGTGAATATCATGTAATTTACAATTAGAATAGATTAACTTATAGTAATTGAATATATTTTTTAAATAATTAACTTAGATATTTTGCCAATTGCCACATTATATGGTTGCACAGCTTGGATTTGTTCGGCCCTTCAAGTTTACTTACCCGAACCGTTAAGGGGCAGCAAGAACACACCCTACTGCCCCCTGTAGCACGCTTATGCAATGTACTTATAATAATTTGAACATAAAACATATCATTCAGAATAACTCATTTTCTGACAACACATTATAATATCTATATAATAATTATGAAACTATTAATTTGCTATAGATTATTTTTAGAAAATATATTAAACAAGTTGAAGTGTCCGTCTGCATGTTTTTTAAAATTTCTTTTCCTTTTATGTAGGAAATCGATTTTTAATAATATATTTGGATCATTTAATATGACCATGATAAGTAACTTATGATAAATTTACTATTTTTCACAAATTAAATATTTTTTTAAGCATTAAAAAAAGAAGTAGGAACGTCAATTTAGGATGTCCTCCTTCGTCCCTTTGGTCCTCAGAGAAATTAGTGGTGTATTATAATTATTAAGATTTGAATGCAATTATATTGCATTAGAAAATACGATTCTAATAATCTTCTAAGCGAATCTCAATATATTAAAATATATTATATTATACATTTATAATGAAAATTCATTTCATGATAAAAATTATCAGTCACGATTTTCAACATATTTTGTAAATAGATTAAATAGGATATTATTATAGATTTCTACAAAAATTTCAAACCGTTAATTAAAAATTATAGGTAATATTAAACATTTTTAGAAAAAATTTAAAACTCTAAATTTAGCCAAAAAATTAACCAATCTGTTCCAAAATTTCATTAAACGTAAATATTACTTATGTGAGTATTTAAAAAAAAAATTTCAAGTCCCTACGATCAAAACTCAATTAGTAATCAAGAAATAAAAAAATTTTAAATAACGGAAACCATAATTTTACAAATTTTTTGCTTCTCAAGGAAAAATTTTTGGGAAATTCATAAAATGATCTAAATAAAGTACCAACTAGATGAAATTTGGTCTGTAAAGGGTCTCTCTTTGTGGTAATCTAACCATTATATCTACCCAAAAAAATGTTTTCATACATCAGAAAAAAAATAACAAAATGCTTATAAAAAAATTGTCCATCACAATTTTCAAAATATTTTGTAAAAAGTTTAAGTAGTATATAATTAAGCTTCTATAAAATTTTCAAACCGATAAACCGAAAATTGTAGATAAAATTAAACTTTTTTGGAAAAAGTTCAAAGCTCTATATTTAGCCAAATAAATCAACGAATCCGTTTAAAACGGATTTTTACCATAAGTAAATATTACTTATGTTAATACTCAAAAAAATGTTCAAGTCCCTACGATTAAAACTCAATTAGTTATCACTTATCACTAAATAAAAAATAAAAATTTTTAAAAAATTCGAAAAGTGAGCTTAATAAAGTACCAAGATGATACGATTTGCTACCAAAAACATACCCTATTTGTGGTAATCGGACAAATACTTCTACTCAAAAAAATGTTTTCATACATAAAGAAAAAAAAAGGAAAGAAAAACATCTTTGTAGAAACAATACATTCCTCGCTCTGCTCAGAATCTAAAATTCATGAAATAAAAAAATAAAAACTATTTCCTACAAATCTAAATAAAATCACAAATTTAAATATTATTCAAAATTTAAATTGAATATCTGGAAGTATGTAAATTATTTCACTTATTGGTCAATATGCATGAAAAATATGATCGCTTCCAATCCTCTTAAACTGTGAATTTAAACTATAAAAACCTAATTGATTGGAGAAGGATGTGCTCCGCCTGACGAAAATTGATCACCGCCATGTTTACTCTGATGGAAGAGAGACGAGAGTTATAGATAAAATAGTTTTTTGGAAGTTTGGACACTAATTTAAATAGTAAGCCTAATAAAATGCAAGCAAACATTTTTATGACATGTAAACCAGAAGTATTATACGAATATTCAATATACAATACATTCACGTTATAAAAAATTTAAATAAATCAGTTAAATCGTGTACAAATGCCAAACAGGATTAGAAGCAAAATGTTTACAAAAAACTAATGCAACTATGCAAGGTATGAACCATGAAAGATATGGATGTATTTAATAAAACAATTCAAATATCATTTGCGGTTTTTATATACGACATTACAATATTGCAAATTTAGAAATGTGGTTATGTGGTATTAAATGATGATTTATATATGATATTGTATTATTACGTATATTGTATAGTATGATTACTCATCTATATATAATAATTTTGCATAAGTATTAGTTTATTGTCTACTTATATTACTAAGAGAGTAAATTTATACGTAGTTAATACACGTGGTAAAATTTTGGAACGGATTGTTTAATTTTCTGACTAAGTATAATGCTAAAAAAATTATTAAAATTTTTAATATTACCTGCAATTTTGGGTTTATCGGTTTCAAAATTTTATAGAAGTCTTATCAAACTTTACTTAATCTTTTTAGAAAATATTTTGAAAATTTAAAATAAATTTTTTATAGGTGTTCAAAATAACATTCATGTTAACATTACTACCATTGATGTTTGATTTTTGTATTTTTATTAGTCTGAAGACACTTTTTTCGGTTAGAAACTAAGTATACTTTATACTTTATACTATACTTACTTACTTTATACTATACTTTCATTAGAAAATTGCATCTAATTGGTAATTTATTTTGATCGTTTTTTTAATTTCTTAAAATTAAGAGAAAAACTAACAATAATGACAGAAAACCGGCAAAATGTACGGAAATCGTAATTTTGAATACTTGAAATTTTTTTGAGTACTCTTGTTGGTAGTTTACACACATGGTAAACTTTTGGAACGGCTTGTCAATATAATATATTGTATTATATTGAGTTTCACTTAGAATTGTATTTTCTAATGCAATATCATTATGCATTTGCATTCAAATCTTAATCATAATAAACCACTCATTTCTCCGAGAACGAAAGGGACGAAGGAGGAATGTCCGGGAATCGAACTATTAAATTAACAAGGTAGTTCTTAATACCTTATTTAACATTCATATTACTTTATATAATATTCCATAGTTACAATCAGAACATATTATATAAACATTTACTAAGCAACCGTTTATAATGGTATATAATTTAATAGCACTAAATATAATCATAATAGTTTTAACGTTTGGACAAGTCAACGATATATATTTTATTTTATTTAAATATACATATTATTTTAATGTAAAACTTTTATTATTATATGTAATATTGACAGTAGATTTATGGCGAATAATTCTGGTAGTAAGGTTAACGCAACTGAAAAGGTGAAACGGTGCAGAAAAAAATCCACCCAATCGAAAGTAAGACGTAATTTAGTGGCGTTTCCAGAATGCTGGGGTCGGCCATCAAAGTGCGATTGTAAAATGAAATGCCAGAATTACCCGTGTAATGTAAAGCAAAACATATGCGGTTGTGCAAAAAAATACGAATGTTTGTGTGGCACACAGCAGAAAGTTTGCGGTAAAAAGATCGACAATTGCAACTATGCGGCTAGCACCAGTAGAATCTCTATTGGAATGTCTCAGCCCGACATAGAAAAAACCGGAGTAAAAACGGCCATCGAAGAAATATTTAAATTATTGAAATCTGTAGACTGGCAGGTTAGTTTTGATTATTTTCGATATTTCACTATTGTAGTATTGTCTATTGTTGGTAGCAATCTGTTACTAAGAAACTATAATTTAATAGTCATATAATGAAGATTAGTGATTATGTAATGTGTGAGGAGAAATATGATTCAGAGACAATAAAAATTTAAAACTAATCTAGAAAGCAAGACCGAAGAATAGATAAAAGGATAAAAGGAATAGTGAGTGTTGATGTGAGAGAGGTAAGAATGAGATCTATATTGGTGCTGGCCTAGGGTAGCTGATTTTGTCTAATTGAGAGTGTAAAGTAAAGGAGAAGAAATTATTTATATGTGTAATATAAACAGGATCGTCCCAAAGGGGGTGTCTCACCTATCACTTGGGTAGTATAGTCGGCAAATCGATCAATTTACATAATGATTCCTCCTGAGTCGATCTTGTATACATCTTTATTACATATCCAACATTCTGACATACTATATTTTGTAATCTTTCACTATCACCAACCAAAATAAATTAATACATATAATATATTATTATGTATATACATTAAAGGTCTATATAATAGATGGTTTTTTTTTTTATTTTATACTTGTATACAATTCAGTTGAGTGAAATTTCGAAGAATGATAAAATAACTTTTGTCCATAAAAAATCACTGGAAAACGAATATCACAAAGTCATAAATGAGTTGAAAACATTGCTATTGGCATTAAGAAAAAATAACGCACATAACGAAGTGAAAGCTATTCTTGGAAGAATAAAATGTGAGGAAAATCGTTTTGACTGTATTAAAAAAAGACATATCAAGTTAACACAACAGTACAACAAACACAGAAAGAGCATTTTATTTTATATATGTAGTTATTTTAATTGTTCATTTTATCCCTTCAAAAAATTTTCGTTATAATTTTGTATAAAAAATAGCAAATTAAAAAAAAAATTGATGTAGTTATAGTATGACTAAACCTTTAAAATACGTAATATATAAAAATAAAATACAAATGTAAAATGTCGTTACAAAATATTAAAATATCTTTAACAACAAATATATAAGATCCAGGGTCGGACTGGCCTATACTGTAGACTGGCAATAGCCAGTGAGGCCCCCTTTTTTGGGTACCATTTTTGTACTGTAAGAGTGAAACGACACCACATAGTTGGCAGATCTGTTATTTGTTGGTAATAAGTACTTATAATAAATTTAAATTATATAAAATATTTGTTAGTTTCTAATTATGGTTTCACATAGCGGTATCATTAAGGCGTTTATGCGTTTATTTTGTAGTATAAATATACTACACCGAAGTTTTAGATTCTGAGGGAAGCGAATGTATTGGTTTTACAAAGATGTTTATTTTTATTTTTTGTTTTTAATTTATGAAGACACTTTTTCAGGTAGAAATAATGGTCCGATTACCACAAGTAGGGTATGCTTTCGGTTGCAAATCGTGTCTAGTTGGTACTTTATTTAGCTCATTTTTCGAATTTCTCAAAAGTTTTTTCTTGGGAGGCGAAAAACTCCAAAAAGTTGTGGAAAATCGGCAAAATTACGATTTCTGTTACTTTAAATTTTTTAATTTCGTGATAACTAATTGAGTTTTTATCTTAGGGACTTGAAACTTTTTTGAGTGTCAACATAAGTGATTTACATTGTAGAAAAAATTTGTTTAACAGAAATGAATATTATGATATTTTTTTTTATGTATGTAGACACTTTTTGGGTAGAAATAATGGTCCGATTACCATAAGTAGGTTATGTTTTCGGTGGCAAATTGCATCTAGTTGGTACTTTATTTAGCTCATTTTTCGAAATTCTCAAAAGCTTTTCTTTGGGAGGGGAAAAACTCCAAAAAATTGTGGAAAATCGGCAAAATTACGGTTTCTGTTATTTTAAATTTTTTAATTTCGTGATAACTAATTGAGTTTTAATCATAGTGTCTTGAAAATTTTTTTGAGTATTAACTTAGGTGAACTTCATTACAAGAAAAAATTTAGAAACAAATGGTTGATTTTCTGACTAAGTATAGAGTTTTGGCTTTTTTATAAAAATGATAAATATTCCCTGCAATTTTTAATTTATTAGTTTGAAAATTTTTTCGAAGTCTAGACATATATGACTTAATGTTTTTACAAAATATTTTGAAAATCGTGACTGACAATTTTTTTTCATAACTTTTATAAAGTAAGAATTTTTGAAAATCGGCAAAATTACGGTTTCATTATTTTATTTCTTGATAACTAAATAAGTTTAGATCGTAGGAAATTGAAATTTATTTTAAATATTTACATTCGTAATTTACACACGTGGTAAAATTTTGGAATGGATTATTAATATAGCATAGGTTAAAAAGTTTCAAGTCCCTATGATCAAAACTTAATTAGTAATCATAAAATAAAAAAATTTTAAATAACGAAACCGTAATTTTGCCGATTTTCCGCTATTTTTTCGGTAGTTTTTCTTCTCCCAAGGAAAAGCTTTTGAAAAATTCGAAAAATGAGCTAAATAAAGTACCAACTAGACACGATTTGCTACCGAAAGCATACCCTACTTATGGTATTCGGACCATTATTTCTAACCGAAAAAATGTTTTCATACATATAAAAACAAAAAAAACATCTTTGTAAAACCAATATGTTCTTTGCTTCGCTCAGAATCTAAAATAAAGGTTAAGGTAATTTCACAAACATAATAAACATATTAAAGAAATAAATATATTTGGGAGAGAATAAGTATAAAATTTTATAAAAGAAGTTCATTAAAATGTTCGATAATTTGTATACCTTCAAATGTTGATAATAATAATATAATCTATAGGGATTAGAGATATATAAATCATATCGTATTTTGATTATTTACTGAATCAGATACCAAGAGTATATTACATATTATAATAATTTATTAATTTTATATTGTTACGTATACTTAACATTTTGGATCACCATTGCGCAGTAATAAATATAGTACATTTTGAAATATACGTGGGGTAATTGACTACGGGAAATCGGTATACAAAGCAAAATCTTAAAATTCGCAAGAAATATATACATTCTTATTGAAATCTTGGGAATATGTAGAAAAATCATAGGAATTTATGGATCTACTTTATGTAATAATGTCCTAGGATTTCCCATTAGACAACATTTAATTTTTTTAACAGTTATATACCGTTTTTCAAAACTTGAAACTTTTACAAAAAAAGTTCCATTACTATCATTAAATCATTTCAGGATAACAATATGCCGTGATTCAGAAACAAAAAATAAATCCTTTTTGTAATGTTATTAAATACAAAATAAAAACTTTGTTCCCTTAGAATATGTTTTATAGTAACGTTTTATTAATCTTATATATAAATAATGTGTTATGGTATTGATTTAATCTATGTTTTTATTAGGTAATCTTATTAAAGTATAATATGTGACATTAATCATTCTGTGACTATTTTAGTACATGCTGATGAACCATTATGTAACTCTTCGATATAACATTAATGTTTATAAATATTCTACAATAATTTTTATGAATTTTCATTTAATCATTAGTATTCATTACATATAAATATATAATATGCAGTCTTGTAAAGTATTCGAATAAAAGTATTTGAATATTAGTATTTAAATACATTTTTTTAGTATTTTTAATACATTTTAAAAGTATTTTATACGAATAAAAATACTTGTATTAAAATAGGCACCGATAAAATTTTTTCTTTGCATTTTATTTTTATACATTATAAAATTAAGCTACAAGGAAAAATTCATAATTTTTACACATTTCCTTGCCATTTTTAGCAATGTACATCATAACTGAAGATTATGAAAATAACAAGTATTTTTCATGTTAAGTAACTATAAGTTATATTCAATTGGGTAAACTTAGTTAATATTTTTTATTTTTTTAAACACTAGTTAACATATTTAATATTAACGAAAGAGTATTTTTATTCAAATATTTTAAAATTATTTATAAAATACTTTTTTTTTAAGTATTTGAAAGGATTTAGAATACAAATTTATTCCAATTTAAATATTAGTATTAAAATACTTTTTCAAAAGTATTTTTTACAAGACTGATATAGTAAATAAATGATAAATTAGATATATATGATATATCTAATTTGTAATATTAGCGATAATAGCATACCCATAGTTATTATTATATATTTATATCATATAGATATATAAATAATTCATCATATAAATATATGTTTGTTTTTGTTTTTGCTTTTATTTATAATAAAACCATAGCAATACAAATTAAATTTTCAATAGGTATAAACATCATATAATTTTTAGTTATGTATAGCCAATAGCTATAAAAATAAAGATAATCCAAAAAAATAAGTATATTTAAAATATAAATATTCAATCATTATAGAATAATAATAATAACACACATTTAAATTATATAAACATTTTTATCAAAATATAATATACAGTATATACAGTATAATAATTTATTATAATATTTTATGTTAGGTTATAACAAAAAATTTTCATTAATTTCCATATAGGCTTTATTATTATATGGGAAAAAAAAGTGAGACGAGTGAAATGTTATTATTCTAAAGGACCTGTATAATGCTAAAGTACGTATAAAGTACGTACGTAGTACGTAAAGACTTTTTTAATTTTTAATTAATATTTATTATTACAATTTAAAGGAGTGGGGCAAATTAATTGATTACTTTGAAGGTCACTAAAAATTTCGAAAAAAATTTTACGAGAGGTGTAGTATATAATATCGTTTTTATTATTTGGGTGAAGCCAAATAATTTTTATTAATTTCAAAATAGGCTTTTTTATTACATAGTAAAATTAAAAGAAAGAAGTGTAATGTTATTTTATTATAAAGGATCTTTATAATGCTAAAAAAAAATTACGAGGAGAGTAGTACGTAAATACATTTTTATTATTTGGGCGAAGACAAACAATAAAAGTTATTGATGGTTTTAAATATAATACTTTTTATTTTTCTAAAATGTATTTATATAAGTACATTTTAAAAAAAGTTCGTTCATTTCCAATACTAAAGTCTCAAATTGTATGTAAGTAACAAACAACTATTTTCTTTGAGTGATATTAATATAATTTTAATAACCCTATACATAAATATCCAAAATTGGTTCACTTATAAGTACAAAATCGCGTACAAGTAAACTAAAATGACTAATCAATGATAACATTTATGCTGATCGATTCATTTTTCCTACATTTATATGATCCAAAGATACTTGGTCTGTTATTTTCTGGTCAAAAAAAAAAAAAAAAAAACTTTTACATTTAATACTTGTATCGAAGAGTTTCAAATATTTTTTGTAGTATACTGAAATAAAACACATAAAGGGCACAACCTTCAAATGTATCATTATAATATTTAAATCCACTTGATTAAACAAATAAAAATCTTTAACATCTAACCAAATACATTTTTCTTTTAATCCTGCTGCAGATGAATAATTTTTATTTAAATCATTGACATACTTTTTCATTAGTTAAAAAGAGAAATATTGTCATAATATTGAATTTTTAAATCAGATTTTTCCGTTTAACAAATTCTATAACAGAAATTCGAAGAAAAATTTTCAACAAAACCAGTAATAGAATTTAAACCAAGGTTATTTCTTACAATAAGGCCGAAATCCAAGTATAAGTTCCCTTTGAGTGATAGAATATCTATATCTATATATACTATTTTCAATAAAAAAATTAAGGGTTTAAAATTTACTTTATTTCCAAATTATACTCTATCTAAAGGGTAAAAAAGCAAGGTCAAAAAAACATTTGACACTGTTGTTGAACGATAAGATGGAATTCACAGTAACATAAATTGCACCTAATTTTAACTTCATCAAAGACATTATTTTGAAATTTGTCTTTCAGATATCATTTGTTCAACATAATTCTTTATGCAAACAGCAATATTCTCAGAAAAAAACAGTTTCCATCCCATCAGTTACAACATGTACAGCATTCCTAGGCATAATAGGATTAGAAACAATAGTATATACTATATAGAATTGAAAATAAATTATTTATTATTTAATTCAAAATTTCACTCTGCGTAGTAAATAATTACATTATTTACATTTTCAAAAGAACAATTTTAGAAGATAAAACGGAATTACTTTATTCATTTCTGCAATTATGTTAGTTTATACACTGTTACATCTACTTCAAAATATATTTAGACAATATAAACATAAATATTATTGTAATTTACATTTTAAAAATATTACTTGTAATTATTAAATATTAAACTTCCAAAACTTTTTATAATACCTACTCTTTAGTTTTTATTATCACAAATGATTTTCCAAAAGTTACATTTTTATCTTGCATGATGTAACTTAGAACATTAAGTATTTGGCATATGACAAACAAATTTACAGTTAAAGTGCATTTTGTAAGTTAGTAAATATTCATATTGAAGTGTAAAAATGTAATTAAAATTTTTACATGTATACATTATAATTAAATAATATCTAATATATAAAATTCACGTGTCACAGTGTTTGTCACCAAACTCCTCCAAAACGGCTGAACCGATTGTGATGAAATTTTGTATATACATTCAATAGCTCTGCGAATAGGTTGTTATCTATTTTTTATATTGTTACAGCAAATATGATTCATGGCCCATGCGGTAATCTCAATCAGTCATCGCCTTGCATGGCTGATGGAAAGTGTACTAAAAATTTTCCAAAAAATTTCACTAACGATACGATCACAAATGTTGACGGTTATCCAATATATCGTCGAAGAAATCCCGATAATAGCGGACAATCATTTGTTAAAACTATCAACAACGTAGACATTGACATTGATAACCGTTGGGTGGTCCCATATTCGCCTTTGCTAAGCAAAACTTTCAATGTTCATATTAATGTTGAGTTCTGCAGTTCAGTGAAGAACATCAAATAATAAAATTATCAACAAAATTAATATTTGATATTCTGTAATTTATACATTACGTCACCGTTGACAATGATCCATAACTGCTTCACTTATATACCATATCTTTACACATTTACAATAAGTAAGTTATTCCTTTAAATGAATTATATGACAAGACACCGTTTGTCGGGTCAGCTAGTATATATATATATATATATAATATTGTTTTTTAAAATATTACCTATAGCTTCATTTGTATTTTTGTCAATTTATTTTCTATTTCTTCTTGCAAGACATGAATAATTGCTTGGTAACAGAGTCTAAAACAGCATCATAATTTTTGTATTTACAGTTCTATTTTGTATTGCATATTCTTCCAATTGTTTAATTTTCAACCTTAATTTTTTTTTTTTATGACATGGTAAGCCATAAAGTGAGTATAAACAGCAATATTTGTTTTGGATTTTTGCTTGTACACCATTGAATTTTCCAACCATGACACTAGACCCATCATAAGATTGACCAATAATTTAAGTTTTGTCACTTAAATTACAAACTTTAAAATAATCAAGAATATGTTGATTTACAGTTTTAACATTTTTTTTTAACAGAACAATCCATTTATTCTTCTTTATCTTCTTCTTTTTCCGGCTTTCATAACTCTTTAAGAGTTTTTGCCACCATCACTAAATCACCCCACTTATCCCGATCTTGTACTATCTCTCTCCAATTCTATACTCAAGGTCTTCCAAATCTTTTTCTACAACATCCATCCATCTTTTCCGAGGACGACCTTATGACCTTCTTCCTTCCGGCTTCCAATTTAATACTATCTTGGTTAATGCATCTATGTTACGTCGCATAACATGTCCTAGCCATTTTATCCTTTGATTCTATGTGAATCCATTAATTGTCACTATTTTTAATTCTTCCTTCAATTTTTGGTTGAACTTCCTACGCCATTGATCGGTCCTCAGATCCCTGATCGAGCCACATATTCTTCACATGTTTTTCCTTATAACAACTTAAAATACATTGATTATATATATTTACAAGCACTTGTTATTATATTAATTTTTACGTTCTAAATCTGAAGGAATGACAGAATCTTTATTAGACGAGGTAAGAAATTAAAAAAACTGAATGTATGTAGGATTATTAGTACATTATGCATAGAAAAAAGTATTGAGCATAGAATTTTTCATATAACATTACATATACAGTCCTAAATAAATTTTAAAATTATGTATTCTAATTTCACTATAAGTACTTTGATATGTATTATTTTTAATTTAGTCATGTTCAACTCTAACAATGTGTAATGCTAGTCAGACTGAAGCTAAATCAGTACAGTACATATTATTATGAGTTGTTTTTTGTAACTGTTAAAAATTAAAATAGTATTTTACCATTTGCCACGCTTTTTTTTATTAATGATACTAATCATCATAGGTGGAATTCGGGGGGGGGGCTTGAGGGGGCTCAACCCCTCAAATTCCAAATTAGCCCCCTCAAATATATGTCATATTATAACTAATTATATTAATAATATAATTAGCCCCCCAAAAATTTCGGTGGATTTCTGCCTATGCTAATCATTGATTTAACGTTCATTAAATATTATAGTATTATGTTAATTTTTATTTTAATACATATTTTGCTGACTTGATTATAGTCTATTCAGGGACGGATCCAGGGGGTCCCCTCCAGAAATTCTGTGAAGAATATTAAATTTAGTATGAACACTATACACGCGTTAAAAATGCATATTGTACAAATGCTTCAATTATGATTTTTTCTAGACTTATTAATAACAGTGATCGTCGTAATATATAGAATAGATAGGAGCAGCTGCTATTTCACAAATAATTCAATCAAATTTTGACTAAGATTAAAACTAATGTTTATTCTTTTTCTATTGGATATTAAGGATAAGACTATAGTTCTGTATATTAAACACATTATTCTGAATAAATGTATTTATTTCATTTTTCATTTTTCCGTTTATTATAGTCATTCATTACTTTCGGTGTTTTGAATTTAAAAATTGAATTTTAATTTGTGTTATACTTTCATATATTATTATTATGGCTCAAAAATCAAAAAAATTCTAAAATTTTACACTCCTATTTTAGACAGGTAAGGCGTAATGTAATTTCAACTTTTTTTTATTACCTTATAAATTTTGCATGTTCTTTATAATAGTCTACTGTCCAGTATACTATTAATAATTGATTTATTTTTTCCCAACAATTTTACTAATTAAAAATATAGACAAAAGGTTCTATTTGATATATTTATGAAATGATAAGTATTATTTATTATGAAGTATTTGTTTAATTATACTATATTTAGAAATGTGTTATTTGGCAAATTATGAATAGGTACAATATTTGTATAGATCACTTGGTCATTTTTTCAGTACCTATACAGATTTTGATATTTTGATCAAATGAAAAGTATTAAAAAACACTAACAACTTAATTAATTCTACACATTTGTAGTTTCTATAATTATTAGTGTTATAAAATTATAAGAATTACATACATTTATTTTTCGTGGCTTATTATTATTATAATTATTATTGTTACTAAGTAAAATACATTAACATAGCGTTTTTTTTCAAACCTATATGGATATATGAAAGTATATTTATAATATATATAAATATACTTTTGTATAACCTAACCTAACCCTATAATTTATGAAGTAATGTATAATTTATCGTAGTTTAAGCAATTGGCTCTTCCCAAACCTTAACACTGGATCCGTGCCTGAGTCTATTATAGTTAGTAATATGAGTAACGTACGACTGGATTTATTTAATATTATATTTTACCGTTGTAAATTATTATTAAAATTAATTAAAATGATTTAAAATTTATCTTTCACGTTGTATCGCTAAACGCTAGACTAATTTAATGATCACCGATTTTCTAACAGTATTTCATACTGCTGATGCATCGTCTATTATTATTTTTTTTAGACAAGTGTGATCGAGTAAGATTATCTCATAAAATTGCGTTTTTGCTTGATTTGCTTAATATTATTTTATTCCCACGTTTAAACGTTTTTAATAATTTATTTTATTAACACGTTAAGTTGTATTAGATCTAGTAATATTATTGATTATAGAATAGACTATTCCATAACCAATGGTAGGTAATATATATTATATGTTTGGTGATTTTTATTTGCTGTATATGTATTGGTGTATTTACTAATTTTCCGTTTTTATTTATTTTTATTAAATAACTGTTTTGGTTTAATTTTTTAATTATTGTGTATGGTCCATCGTATTTATTTTTACATATTGGTATTATTCTTCTTTCGATATTAATGTGGGTAACGTTTAATTTAACAAGAATTCGTAGTTCAAATTTTTCATTCGGCTCGTCATAATCGTACATAGCAACTATATGAGTCCAAGACGCCTTATATGTAATACCATCCATTTTAAAACTAACATCTTTAGTAAATAAATCGTTTGGAAACTTATAAAACATTAGAAATTTCGAATATTCGAAGGAACATTAACCACTTACACGATTAAAGAATAAAGATTAACACATTTGTCTTTTTTATGGTTAGTGTACAGTTTTTACTTTATTTATTCATGACAGAAACGAAATCTGCATTGTTTATTTCATGATTAAATATACTAGCGCAGCGAGTGAATCTTTTTTAAGTTATAACAGAATTATTATTTTAACAGGTATGAGTTGAATCCGCCTGGACGCCTGATTTAGTTGGTTACTATAGTCGATAGGAGATGGATGTGTTTGGTCATTGTTAGTTGTTTTGTTCGCCGTTCGTGCAGGGTCGTGTGTCCTTGAACGTTAAACGCCATCATCGATATAATATCGCATACCGATCGTCAACAGACTACATTCCTACAACATCCCCTTTAATATTGTTATATACGGAGTACAGATTGTTGTTTTTCAGTGTAAGTATATTTTATAATAATCCTCAGTGATAAACTGATATAAGCAAAAATGTTCGTATGATATAATTTTTTTATTATCATTTTGTTTATAAATATTTTTAAATTTAATAATATAACATAATATGTTATATTATTTGGTATATTACACCAATTTAATAGGTATCAATCTTGTCAATTATTAATACATTTTAGATTTATTATCTCTGAATGTTTAAGGTAAAAGTTAGTATCTTATATGTTTAAAATAAAATAAATCACTTTTAATTGGGTTGTTGAATACAGTGAGATACATAATACTACAGTATTCATGTATTTAAAAAGATTGATTTTTATTTTATGTGGAAATGATGTGAATTTGAGATATAATAATATTGAACATAAATTGAAGGATCCGGTGCAAGAACCTGCTATCTACATTTTTTTTCGAAATTCATGTTTTTACATATTCTGATAAAAAAAAAAATGTTATCTATATTTTGATGCAATAACCGGGTATGTCTGATTATTAGATCAGCTAATATACAAATGGAGATGTCTGGTATACACAGCACCGAGTCATGGACAACACTATACATGTATTTTAAATATTTTGTTTTTATAAAGTATAAATTGTTTTATTTTGTATTTTAAAAATTTTGTTTTACTAGTATTACCTATAGTAATTACTGTTTTAGGTTCTGAATAATGCGATTGATTTTACGATGTGTATTTTTTTGTGCCTGTTTAAATTTTATTAGTAGTAAAAATGCTTAAATTTTTTTCTTCAGTACCTTTTCTTATTAAAAATGAACCTAGATATACTTGGAGGTCAAAAATTGAAATTCTCAATGCATTTAAAAAAAATTAATTAATTAAGGGAAAAACACGAATATTCTTTGTTTTATTTTTAAAAGCACAAATTTCGGTGCAATAATCAGGCATCTCTACATTTTTTAAAGAATTCATTATTATAAATAAAAAAAATTATGTATTGTTCTATACTTTGTTGTAAAACATAACTATAATATATATACATACTATACTATATTTTATACATTTTTTTTTTTATTATACATACTGCAATATATCATATCTTCAGTTTTATTTGTCCACAAATGTAATTTATATATAATATTGTATAATAACAATAAAATATAATAATTACAAATTTCAGATAATTCCGGATAATTACATTTATAAAATTATTAAAAAAAATCTGTGACCATGACATTGCATTTATATATTATAATATGTTGAGTTTTTTATATAACATTTTGATAATCGTCAGTAATAATAATAAGACAAATATGTATCGATTTATCATTTTCTTTTGTTTAATACGATTTTTACACGTGTGCCAGATTTTATAATCTTCACATATTCTACTATTTTATGTTTATTCATCAACAATGATTAGAAACCCTCATGTTGAAAACAGGAAATTCTATTACTATAAACTTACTTTTTACCAACAAAATTTATTTTGCTATTTAAAGGTGTAAATCCACGTGGGTGTGGTAGTGGGAAAATTGGAATTTTGGACATTTATCCCACGGCTTTTTTGATAGAGCAAAATATTTTATTATTAATTTATTTTAAATATTATAAATAAGTTGCTGCCTATATGACTATAATGTATAGTAATATAATTCATATTTGCATAGGAGTAAAACTTGGATATTTTTTATGGGGGACAAATACTATTTTATAAATATTGAATAACATAATATGTACTAGATGCATTTTGATTGAATTCATGATTCTTCAAAAATTATGAGAACATTTTACTTACTATACATGAGGATGATTCATAATTTGTTTTATATTTGTTTAGATAGAATGTAGTATTTATCAATGACTTAGTTTTAAATTGAGGAACAAAATGATTTAAGAAACTTAATAACTCAAGAAACTGGTCTTCTTCCTCATTGTGTTGAATTAGCGTCAAACTCTTTAATAATTGATAAAAATTAATTTTTAATATCTTCTCAATATATAAAGTAGCTATATTACTTAATCTTTCTTGACCAATAGGTTAAAGTTTTAAGGTTTCGTAATGATGAAAATGAACGTTCACTAGAAGCAGATTTATTCAATGAAAATATTTTATTGATTCAGATTTCAAATCATTTTGATTTATGTTGTATGTGTCACAAACTTCTAAAATATCTTCATCGCTATAATTCCTGATACTTAAACAATTTTGAAGTGCATTTAATATTTCCAAATTATTTTCTTCAAATTTAATTTTTACGTCATTGATGATAGTATCTAACATAGGAAAATAAATATTAATTTTGAAATAAGATGACACATTTCCAGTAATTAAAGTTCATTATATAATAATTTAATAAATTTGAAAGAACTTCTCCATCTATTTAACCTGTATAAAACCCAATAAAACTTTCAAATATATTTAATTGTTTATCACAATCTTATCGATCGAAATCGACCTTCACACATTTTATACTTATAATTCTTTAATTTTAGTGAAATCATTATTATTTCTAATATTTATAGTTTCAATAATTCAATACAATTTTTTTTTTTCAAATAATGGACCAATTCCATTGGATTCAAATCATACCCATACTTCTTTGATTTTATAGAACTTTTTCGTTAAATTTAGGATATTTTTTGTTTATATAATATCATAAAAAAATAAATAAAAACTAATATATTTTATATACAAATATAATTATATTATTTAACATAATTTCAATATAACATAATAAGAATTATTTATATATACACTAAATTAAATAAAAATAAACTTTAATGAAGATTTTATTAAAGAGTTTAAACCTATATAATAAGAATTAATATCCTCACTATTTGTATTAAATATAGATATATTAGCTATAGATTGATTGGAATTTTGGCAAGAAATTTTAATATGGTTTAAAATATGAATTTGGTTGTTTATTTCTAAAACTTTTAGATTTTTTGTTTTCTTGTTTTGAAAATGCCCGAAAATTTGTGAAATTTTGAGTACATGTAAAAATTCTACACTTATATAATGCATTAGATTATAATAAATGTATTAGTTTTAGATGATAAAAACAAAATAGTCAAATTTTGAAATTTGGTATGACATATAAAACAAGAGAAACTCATTATATTTTATAATATAAAATATATTATTAATTAATTATGTTATTATATTATTTATAATAAGATTTTATGTCATATTACAATTATTATATTAATTGTAATTTTGCTAATAATGATACTAAAGAAGTAACATTATCATGAAAATCAATGTTAAAAAAATATTTTTGTAATAAAATCCATACTAATTCACATTGTATATGATACTTAACATTAAATACAAGAGAAATTTTAAGACTAATGTCAATTGATTTTAGAATGTTTGGGAATTTATAATGAGTTCTAACGAAATATACATAATAATCTTTTGCACTTACATAATTTGATCCAGTGACACAAATAAATGGTTGTAATTCTTGTTTAGTTTATAACAGTTTTCAATTAATACATTAATTTGAGAATACAAATCATGAGTTAAAACTAATAAACTTAGTGAATTACAGCCATCAGCAATAGACGTTTTTATAATTTTCTTTTTTCCAGTTATCTCGTTAATGATATAAATACCAACAAATTTCTGGCTTCTATAAAACAAAAAACAATTAAAAAGAATACTGTGATATTAATTATCTTATCAAGAATAAATTATTTATGTATCATTTTAATCATTATTTAAGTCAGTTAAATTTTTAAGTAATATTATTTATCAGAGCAATCAAATACAGAATAAAATAGCAGAACCGTAGTTCACACTGCTTCCACCAAATAGTGCCTCTCATTCTCATTATCATGATCATTTATATTTTTACAGAGGCAAGGTGAATTAATATTAATATACATTGGTCTAAGGTCTATGTATTTATAGAATAAATTATATATTTTCTAGGCTTTAATAATATTTATGATATATTAATAGACTTAAATATTTCAGTGACTCAAATATTAGGATTGTATGAAAATGAATACAGTAGTACCTATATTTATCAGTTTTTAGTGTCCATTATCTAGAAGTTAAAAATCAATTTAATACAAAACAAGATAAATCAACAGGGACCGTGAATACACTATAGAGTAATTTACTCTGTTGGATTCTATGTGTTAATTATTGATATGGGCTCATAAGATTAATGATAGTGATATGAAGTAATGTAGTGGGAGGTTAAAAATGCCATAACATGCTTTAAATTTTCGCAGCCGGTTGTGCGATGATTATTATTGTACTAATGTTCTATTCGTGTATAGAAGTGGTGGAATTGTTTATTTGAAATATTGACCTAATATATAAAAATCAAACGATATTAATAAACTATTACTATAAAATATTATTTTATTCCCATTACATATATTTATTTTCATTTAATCGTGAAGTAGGTAATATGAGTAGGGTTGACGTTTAACATTGTTTTTAATTTTTTTTATCGCACTCTCTTGCCAATCTACTATGAATCGCCACTGCTGTCTAGACGACTAGATACACCCTTAAGCTGCGTCCACACAATGTCGAATGGTGTCGATCGAACAAATGTGTAAGTGTCGCCCGGCATTTTCAAGACATGTCGAGTTGAATCGAATGCAACCCGAACAAGTCGGTAGGGATCAAAAAGAATCGAATCGACAACAGTAGTGTCGACGTGTCAAAGTATGTTGATCGACTTTTGTTTTGCTAAAATCATGCAAAATCGGAATTATTCATCCGAAAAAAGTTTCTAAAGCCCAAGTCAGATCTGTATTCTAAGTTCAGTTCATCATCATCCAGCAATAAATCCTTCATAAACTCATCAGTGCTATATTTTTTTTCTGCCTCGGACAAGACCTGGGCCTTACCTAAAACCTTCTTAGGCGGCGGCGGCGATGAACCTGTTGGCTTTTAACGACTCCAATTATAATTGCAACAGTTGCCACTGCAATGTTTTCTGAATCACTCATGTTATAGGTGATTATTATAATCAATAATATTGAATATATTAATAATAATAATAATACACACAAAACACACTCGTAAAACATACTCGATATACGTGTCGGTCGACTAGTCCACACATATGGTGGCCAAGCTGAAAATCGACCGTGTCAACTCGATCATGATCAACACCATTCGACATAGTGTGGACGCAGCATTAGATCATAATATCAACATTACAATATTAATATAACAAGTTTTAAGATATTTATTGTGGGTATAAGTATAACATAATATAATTTCTATATTATTTGCATACCTGCGACCTACCTAGTATCTAATATAAATCACATACGCGCGCACACACACTAGTGAAAATTACTGAAAGGAGTATAATTTGTTTTCTATTAGGCCTAAAGGCCTAGAGTTTATGGTTTGGTTATAACCATATACATATACATATATAGGTTATCACCATGGACATGGTATATACTGTGTATAAATATAGTACATTTATATTGATATATTTTTGTATTACACATGCCTATAGATATAATTCTAGATAGCCGTCTTCTCGTTATTAGTGAAACATGACGCCATTACAAAGAGGAAAACTCTGTAAACAAACGTTATTCTTATCACTTATCAGACTATCATAATGATTTCACAGAATATCAAAAATAAAACAATATTTCTATCACTCACTCACATGATTAAAAATGTAAACAAATCTAATACGCATATATAGTCTGTTCCATCTAAGAGTAAACCGGGCGGCGCCCAATTTTCGTCAGGCGGCGCGCATCCCTCTCCAAGCGGCTGGCCCGGGTCAAAAATTTGCTGGCCGCCGTCAGCAACGACACACGACGCTAACGGCGACTCGATACTAGTGGTTACTTACTGAAAATAATACCGCCTGTTGCATTATAATACACAGGAAATTGAGGATATTTGAAAAAACGACATTTTAGGAATGTTGATATTCTGCATTCCTGCATCTCACAATACTATTGTATTCCCTTCCCCACTATAAAAATCCCTGCCGACTGTAAACCATTTGACTAAGCCATAGAATAAGACTAACCTCTAACACACTGTTATTAACATTTTTGTTAGCATTTCGTCAATACTATACTTGAATTATATAATATTCAATAAAATATTATTTAATATGGAATCAACAGAATCTCCTGTTGTGTAATCTAAGTGGAAAGGTAATTACTTATACAGTTTTATTAATCAACTAATATGAACAATATTTATTTAATATAACTATAATATTATATATATATATATTGAGAGTAACAAAACCATTATTAAAATATGTAATGTGCAATACATTTTTAAACACCATTGATTTAATAAATATATATATATATATATATTATTAGTATTATTAACTAAATTTTATTACAATTATACATTTATACATGAAAAAAAATTATAGTCTTAAAATAAGAATACACTAAAATAGAAAATAGTTGAAAATAATTTACATTGATACAAATTTTAACCGATATTCGTTATAGGTTAGGTTCGTTTCAGGCTTATTCATCTTTGTATAATAGCAGCGTGTTTTGTCGTGATATGAACGTGGACACGTGGTTTCATCCTGAACCGCTACCCCCTCTAACC